>MU227195.1:446702-462987 GCA_018584345.1 Thuja plicata | reverse complement strand
ATATACATGGTGTACATACTAAACACTTTAGTATTTTGCACATATCAGTTTTTGATACTAATGTCAAAGGGGGAGATTGAAGACATTATATTTTTCCATTAGTATATGAAAGGAAAAACATGATAAAAACCATTGGTTTATACTACACCCACAAACACACAATAGCACTACCCAACACCAAGGTTACTGATATTGCCAAGAACAAAGCATCTCGACGCAACACTATTTAGTGTTACTCGATGACAAAAAGGACAAAGGAACCCGACAAGTAACCAACAGTGCAACCCGATGACATAGTCAAGAGTGCAACCTAATAGATGAAGGGAACCTGATGATTAGTTTAAAGAAGGAACACTGATAGACTTTCAGTTCACACCGATGATCAAGAACCGACAGTCAGTTACATCTCGCAAAAAGTAGATTTGACTTTCCACATCAGATAAATCACTGAAGTTTTATATTTAACTTCTTGATTTGTTTTAAATCCATTACATGAGGGAAAAGAAATGTAATTATTATTGTTTTTATCAGTTTAACTGATTTAAAGCATGCAAACTAAAGGATTGAGGTTAAGTTGTATACCTTGGATCTAGAGTTAACATTGCAATGCGTGATTCTAAAATAGGTCAAATAACTTGTATAAATAGATGCTCAATCAATTACAAACATGTTTTTTGATAATGATTGTAGCCACTAAGAGCATCTAAGGATCAGACAAAAGGATCATGTAGCAACACACAAAAGGATCAAATCAGTTTTCAAGAACAAGAACAAAGGCTACTGACAAGCAAGAAAAGGTATTAATCAATCACTATATGTGATATTCATATACTATAAGCTTTAAATGATCTGTAATCAGAAATTATAGATTGCATACAGTTAGGTCAAACATAGTGTACACATTCTAACAAGTGGGGTACACTTAAGAAATCCTTTCAAGGAAGGTGGACTTAACAGTCCTATTGTAAATCTCTTAACCATGTGCACACTTAATAGTGTTTCTAAAGCTCTTAACAGAGTAGATCCTAAAAATTCTCCATGGTAATACTCCTAATAGGGTAGATCATCAGAAGTGATCAAATTGTAAGCCTTAACCGGCTCCCTTCCATTCTGCAGATAGTGAAGTTTTGTGGGTGCCATCCCCACCGCAGTTTTTACTTCCTAATAGAATTTTTCTACGATATCATATCATTTGTTATGTGTCTATTAATTTTATGAATTTTTCTATGAATGTTCCATACAATTAAGATTATTAATTAATATTACATGCATAAGAAATAACATCAAATATGGTCAGTAATACAATAAAGATTGATTGCTAATGAAGAAAGGTGAAAAGTGTTAAAAGTTTTAGAGGTACTTATTCACCCCTCCCCTCTTAGTACTACTTCCCATTAATCCCAATAGATACTTCATTCTATTTGTACATGATTATTCTATAATGATGACAGTTATGTTCTTAAAAGAGAAATCAGAAGCATTCATTATGTTTAAATGGTATAAAGCAATTATAGAAAAACAAAGTGGTAAGGAACTAAAATGCTTAAGATAAAGTAGAGGAGGAGAATTTATTTCTGATGAATTCACTAACTTTTTCAATGAGCATGGAATTAAAAAGATAGGTTCTACACCAAGAACACCACAACAAAATGGGATTGCTGAAAGAAGAAACAAATCCATTGTTGATTGTGCAAGAACACTAATGATTGAGAAAGGCATCACTCAAACATTCTGGAGGGAAGCTATCATTTCTTTGATGTTTTGATTTACACATTACTAAAAAAATATTGATCGATAAACACTAAGTTATTTATTGTATTTCAGTAAATCCTAGATTGCTAATCGGTAAAGATTAAGAATAAGGTTTAACTGTGAACTCTGAGCAGTAGTTATTTGATAAGATTATTTCAAGGCATAAATCTTGTAGGTCTGAAGATAAATAGAGGTTTATATTTGAGATATAAAGTTTTTTGGTTGCTATTGGATTAATTTTTGAGGCCATTAATTCACCCCCCCCCCCCCTCTCANGGCCATTAATTCCCCCCCCCCCCCCCTCTCAGTTATTCTAATAGTTGCCAACAAATACATCTTTTAGATAACTAAATTAGTGAAATTAAAATATTTCTTAGTTAAAAGTATTTAGGGATGTTTGGTTGGAATTTTTTTTTTTAAAAGGTGGCAATGCCACTTGATATATTAATATTATTATAAAAATTTATTCAAAGAGCTCTCGGAGAAAAGAAACAAAAAGAAAAACTTTGATCATTGCTCGAAATACATAAAAAGTATGATAACTTTGAATTAACTAGCTACAAATACCCCTGCTAGCCAAGGCTAGTTACAATTAGAAAGATGAGAAACATGAGAAACCCTTCCACAAAACCCTAAGCCTAGCTATTACATAAGCCCTTAGGCAATATACAAATTATCCAAAGGATTTTTTAAGAGATATATAGCTTTGTAAAAAGCATATACATAGGAGACTAAAAACATATTCCACAATGTGGAAGGCCCAAAAAACTCCTTCCTATCAAGAATCCCTCCATGGTGCCAAAAATGCAAGAGAGAACAATTATACAATAGATTACCTTCAAAACATTAGAAATTTTAACCTTCCATAAAGCATGGAGAAGCATCACCTGAACCAAGTTTTAAATTAAGATCCAGGATGGGATGAGCAGATGAAGAAGTGAACTATGAGGGAGCAGCAAACGGTCATGCAGTGGAGGAAGCATCTTTCTTGAGAAGGTCTAGAAGGGAAAAAAACTACCTGATGAACACCAGTAACACATTCCTTAGTGAGAAAGCCACTGAATTGTTGCAGGGAAGCTTTTATGGGCCTAAAGGACTGTCATTCCATAGATGTTTTATGCTTTCGAGGACCATATAAACCTTATGATTGTTAAGGACCAAGTGGTGATGGAAGAGACCACCAATAAGAGTCATGCCACCCCAAAGGTTATACTTCTGGATAGCCTTACCCAATTTATTCCCATTGAGCAACTTTGGATTCAAATAATGTGAGGCTATCAAATCCAAATGAAACAGAGATTATAGAAGATCACAGGCATTAGACAAAAAAACCAAAATTATTTGGGAGGGATAGATGATCCACTTTCTAGAAGGGAAAAGGATATCATTGCCAATAATTCTCTTAATACCATGGCGAATATGAGGTCATTCACAAAACAACATTTTTGCCAACATTTCATCCTTGTTGCAACCTACAAATGAATTCTCTCAATCCTCTACCTCAAGAAGAACCTTGTAATTGTATGGATAATAATCCATATGTAATGAAGAGTAGGATGAACAATTATCCACTCGAGTACTAATACCCACCAAAGAGCTAGGATGCCCAGACATTTTGAGAAACCCGCAAAGGCATAAAATTTAAAATGGGGAATAACAGTGAAAGCAACCGGCAACAGAACAAATAGAATACCGAAAAGTAAGCAGGGAAGATAAATGAAATGGATTTTGAAGATGAATTACTAAAGAGAAAGATAATAACAAAGGAATGGCATTTGTAATAAAGGTATAAAGATGACATGAGGCCAATCTTAATTGCAATACAAAGCAATGATGACAGTGCACGATTAAACAGAGATATGTGATCACATCATAATCTAGAAGGACAGATGAGGAGTGAAGGAGAATATCACAATCAATGAACTGAACTTTCCAAATGGTTGTACGGACTTCCAACTCAACCCAATACATGGTGGAGAACAATAGAGCTGTCGAATCAATAAATGCAATGAAAGGAGAAAAGAAACATCACATGAACCCATGAATCACAATGAACGTAATACAAGGAAATCAAAAGATATCAGGAAAGGTCACATTGAACACATGACAAATGAAGTAGAGAGATATCTAACCTACACATAACATAGAAATGATAGAACCAATTTGCAAATGGTATTATGTCAAGGTACTGGTCTAGCCACAATCCAAAGCATATCATGAAGTGTTAATTATGCTTGTTAGGGTTAGAAAAATATCTGAACATAAAAACATATAAAATTGATAAAAATAAGAGCTTAACATGTTTCATCATGAATAATTGAGAGGAGAGATGGGAAATATCAAGAGAGAATCCTAATGAAGAGGTATCTAGGTGAAATTTGTCACACCCAAAATTGGCTAGGAAATATGCAAGTGAATTACCCTCTCTAAGGGTATGCGAGATAATAAAATTTTGCAAAGAATAAATGAAGTTCCAAGCATGTCCCAAGATATATTTTAGATTTCAATTATCAGTATTCTTCTTAATACATACATTAATGATAACATAGGAGTCACATTCAATATGAAGGCATGATATTGATAATCTTTTAGCTAGCACTAATCCTTCTAATAGTGCAACTCCCTCTGCCACATTATTAATACCATGAGGAATAGGAGAATCTTTCAATGCTAAAAATAGCCCCAAATGATTCCTTAAGAAAATTCCAATTCCTAAATCACCAGGGTTACCTCGATAGGAACCATCAAAATTTAACTTGATAAAAGGGGATTGAGGGGGCTGCCATTTAATTAATGTTCTATCAATGTGAACTTTCTTAATAGGGGGAAAGATAGGAGAAGAAGGGAAAGAAAAAAATTTCCAAGATGAACTAATTTGACAATCCCAAGAAGAAAAAATGATATTAGGATTAAAATGAGAGATGAAAA
The DNA here is from genome assembly GCA_018584345.1 of Thuja plicata. NCBI lineage: Eukaryota > Viridiplantae > Streptophyta > Pinopsida > Cupressales > Cupressaceae > Thuja > Thuja plicata. Next base: position 458,307 of record MU227195.1, on the reverse strand, counting down.
AATTATTGACTTGTTCAGATATATGCCTTTCAATAGTGGAAATAACTGAGGAGAGATCAGAAGCTATTTTTTTTAAGATTCTTTTATTATGCTCCCACCAAATTGACCAAATAATAGTGGATAGAATAATTATACACAAGCATGCAAACAAGGAATTAGTAAACAATGTAGGCCAAGTTTGGAAGAGTTCCCATAAAGAAGCAGACAACGGGAAAGAAATAGACAATTTATACATGACAAAAGACCAGCATTGGTATGCAAAACTACAAAGAACAAACATATGATCTATAGATTCCACACATTCGCCATACAAAATATAGTTAAATGGAAGGGAAATCTACAATCTAACCAATCTGTCACTAGTTAATATTCTATTTTGAAGAGAAAGCCAAGAAAAAACCCCTACTTTAGGAAGAACAACTTTATTCCAGTAGAAGATAAATGATCGATGAGAACTAATCTGACTTTCCATGTGTTGAAGAGTTACATATCCCTCTTTAATAGAATACATGCCTCTCTTGGAAGGACACCACAAAAATCTATCAGTATCATTAGATAAAAATACTAATCTGCTAGAAAGGATAGAGGTGAATCCCCTAATATGATCTGAGGATAAAGGAAGGGATGAAGGATCTTTCCAAGTTACCTTATGGGAAAGAATATCCACATGATCTACATAATCCACCAACTTTTCACCCTAGAACTAGATAGAGATATCCATTACAGCTGCAAGAGTGTTTATAGAAGATAAGGGAGAGAAGCCATTCCAAGAGTCTTTCCAAAATGACACATGATCCCCACAATGAACTTGCCAGGACAAGAAGTTTACTACAACCTCCCTAGATGAGATCGTAAAATTCCATGTAGGTGACCCTAAGGGAGGATTAGAGATGGAAAATATTCTACATGGATTAGGGGAATCTAAATACTTGGCTATCATGATCTTACACTAGAGAGAATGGGGTTTAGAGTACATGTTCCAAACCAACTTTCCTCCAACTTTAATTCTTACTGCTAGATTATGTAACCCAGCACCCCCTGCTAATTTATCCATGGAGAGTATCTGTAAAGAGACAAGAGGATTATTTTTATCATTAGGCATATTATCTTTCCAGAGGAAAGATCGAATGATTTTCCCTATGTGAGCAATAACTCACTTGGGATCTTGAAGAACTTAAATATAATAGTTAGGGATGGAAAAGAGAACTATTTTGACTAACAGGATCCTCCCTGTAAGTGAGAGTCATCGATCTTTCCAAGAGGTAATTTTGTTTTTCAATCTATTAATGACAGAGTCCCAATATGAAGGTTTAACTTGGCCCAAAAAGAAGAGAATACCAAGGTAAGTGGATGGCAAGGTATCCAAAGAAAAACCAAGGATGTTAGAAATTCTCTATTGAATGAGGCCTGGTGTAAAAAACATATAGAGCCTAGATTTGGGAGGATTAATGACTTGTCCAAATCTAGAGGAGTAAAGGTTTAAAACATTTTAAATACACTTAGCCTCCTGGATGGTAAAACTACCAAATAACAAAGTATCATCAGCAAAGAAGTTATGAGAAACAAATATGTTTGTCCTAGGAATATTAACACCTTTCCAATTAGAAAGAAGGTTGTGTTTGGTTGGAATTATTATGGTTTTGGGACTTTGATTTATATTTTTATTCTAAAATGACTCTTACAAAAGGGAATTGGGTTTCTTTTGTTGCAGGGTTTTATTTTTCTTTCCCTTTTTTCTCAAATAACTATGCTTGGGAATTTGTTTTGAATGTTGGGAGAAATTTCTTGGGAGACTTTTTATGGGCATTGGCTAAAAAAAAAATTGAGTGGCTTCTATTGTTGGTCCAAATTTCACCCCCCATCTTGGTGTGTATGGATTTATCTTCTTATTTGGAGGTTTTCAACGAGATTGAGGTAGAATCTTTGGTTTCACTCGTATTTCTCATTTTAATTGTTTTCTTTTGTTTGCAAATGGTCGTTAGAATATTATAATGCACCTTTGTGGTTTATGAAATCTCTTTTGAATTTTATATGAAATTGTATGCTAGATTTTGGGAAAAGAGGGTTTATAAAGGGATATGCTATCAAAATTTGTATGGATGAGTAAAATATGGATTTAAAGGCATTTTTGGAGTTTTTTTTCAATGTGGGATTAATGGTTTGTTTCAAATTTTCTATCCTTGAAGTTTGAAAATTTAAGCTTTCTTGATGGCCTTTAATGGTAATATGGTTCTTGGACTAGCTTTGTGCTCTTTTTATGATTTTTAAAAGAGGGTTATATGTGGAGTTTATGAGTAAATATTTTGTTGAATGATAGATTTAATATATAGAGTTTTTATTGTGGACCATGTTGGAACTCAAAATTGCAAGTTTACCAAGCTCTAAGGTTGAGCCATATCCTATGATCGACCTTAGTAATGGATTTTGACCAATTTGATGGCATTAATTTTCCTTTAGTATGCAAACAACACTTTCGGTAAGCATGCACCGAAAGACAGGACAAAGAGAAAATAAAAAATGAAGATACAAGAGATCACTGAAAATGGCTAAGTACAAAGAAAACTGATGACACAATTTTGTGTGTACACCAAAAATGAAAAGTCAGAGGGATAAAGAGGAACCTGACATGCAGGATATATTGCAAACTAAGAGACAGTAAAAGAGCATAACCGACCGTCAGAAACTGAAAGTCAGTTGCAGCCCGCAAAAAGTGGATCGAAAATCCACGTTAGATAAAACAGTCTTATTCTATTTATAGAATCTTAATTTGTTTTTAAAACCATTTCTTTAGGGAGTGAAACATGAAAGTAATTTCTTTAAATGTCTAATAGATTTGAAACATATAGACTAGGAGATCAAGGTAAAAGTTGTAAACCTGATCTTAGAGTTAACATTATTTTTTCGTGAAACTTGATGATGTCAATCCATCTTATAAATAGATGATGCAATCATTCATTATACATGTGTTAATATAGAAGAGAGGATAAATGAAGCTTACGAGCACATTTATGGATCCGATTGAAATTTTTAAGAACCAGAAAAGTAAAAGGTGAATTTGGTTAGCAAGAACCAAGAACAGATGCTACTGAGAATCAGAGGTATTATTCAACCACATTAGGTGGTAATATTATTCATGTAAACTGAAATGGATTTGTATCAGCAATAGGAGATTTCATATACCAGGTCAAATTGTAATTTTCTATCATTCTAACAAGTGGAGCAAAGTAAAAAAATCATTTCAAGGAAGGTGGATTTAACAGTCCAACTATAAATCTCTTAATCGAGTGCACACTCAACAGTGTTGCTAAAGCTCTTAACCAAGTAGACTTTAATAGGTCTCCACAGATACTCTTAACTAGGTAGATCATCAAAAGTGATCAAATTGTAAGCCTTAACTGGCCCCTTCCAATCTACAGATAGTGAATATTTTGTGGGTGTCGTCCCCATCATATTTTTTACTTCCTAACAGGAGTTTTCTATGATATCATATCTTGTGTTATGTTTCAATTACTTTCATGAATGTTTCTATGAATGTTCACATGTATGTTGAGTTTATGAATTGATATATCTTGCATCAAGATAGTATAAATCAAATGGTTGGATAAACAATTGATTACACAAAGGTTAATTGATTAAAGGATACAAAATTTTTAGAGGTACTGATTCACCCCTCCCCTCTCAGTACACACTTCCCATTAATTCCAACAATTGGTATTAGAGCTAAGTCTCTTCTTTGGAAAATCTTAAATGCTTAAGAGAAAATATCATACAATGGAGAAGTACAAACTCAGCAAGAATATTGAAAATAAGAAGCTAGAATCAATATGAGATAGTTGTTAGATGAAAGAAAGATCATGGCATCTCGCTATAATGAGAAGAAAGCATCACAAGCCTAACTAAAATCAATCAACATGTGGCTGGAAAAGTTAAATCTTTGAAAATTAGTCAAGGGACACATATGGTAAGGATGATTGATGTCATGAAAAATGCTAGACAAGCTGAGCAAGAAAGAACACTAGCTATTGATGATAGAAGAAAGATTACATAAAAGCTATGAGAAAAAAATTCTGAAATACAAAGACTTATAGAGCATCACCATGAGATTACAAATCAGATTATTCTTATGAGTCAAGATGAAAATAGAATAAATGTTGAACTCATTGAAAGAATAGAATCTATCAGTGAGCTAAGGGATGAAAATGAAAAGTTGAAACATGAGATAAAAGTTTAGCAGCAGCATAATGAAATTATCAAGAAAGCTGAAGAAAGCAATAAAAGAATGGATGATTTTCTTGAAGGACAACGAAGAGTCAACAACAACACCGATCTCGTTTTTATCGAGAATGGAGAATCATCAAATCAAACTAATCCAAAGAATGTCTATGAAAATCCAAGAACAAGAAATCTTACATGCAATCACTGTGGAAAGAAAGGCCACACATCAAATGTATGTAGAGGAAAAATGAAAGGTATTCCTAAATCTACATCTTCATTCCTAGGATTTTGTTATAAATGTAACAAGAAAGGACATAAAGCGTATGAATGTAAGTTTGAGATGAGACAACCAAAGAAGGAAACCAACATGGAAAAATACTGTCCTACTTGCAAAATGAATGGGCAAACAACTCTTGAATGCTGGAAAAAGAAAAGGCAAGCATGGAAGTCTAAAGGTAAAGAAACTTCCTATCAACCGAAAAGAGTTGGTAACCAGTATGTATGGGATTACAGCACTTCAACAAATTGTACAGCATGTGGAAGATTCAGTCACATTGTTACAAATTGTATGAGACAGTGGACTAGAAATTCTAGAGGCTAGACTAACCCAAGAATGACATGCTTACACTATCATAAAGTTGGTCATCTCAAGAAATACTATAGAGGCTGAATGACAGAAACCAGAACATATCCCAATGGAAACACCATTGAAGACATCCAGAGTGCAAGAGACAAAATGTGGAGAAGAGATTCAAACAATGATGAAGCTAGACCAAGCAATGAAAATGGTGACACCCCATCCAATGGATTTGGTGACATCACCACCCCCACCTAAGTAGAAAAAGTAAGTATGGAACTGCATTACCCCAAGTTATTATTTTACATCAGTTCCATAATATGTTGATAAAATGCCAAATTAGCATAAGTAAAGATGCATCATGGTATTACTTGTTAAAATATGTGATAACTATGCTATCAGGCATACATACCAAAATCCGTCAGTATACACTCAAACCTGAAAATGCCTACACTTATTGAGAAGCATCGGTTAACATGGGAAAGCAAATTTGCTAGTGTAAAATGAGCCTCATCGGTAATCAAGCAAAGTGAACAAGTTGTTTGCAACACCGAAACCCATCGATAAAAGAAAGATGTATAATGACTACCCCAAAACATTGTATTAACACCAAAAAGGGAAGTTAATGTCTTAACCAATGAACTCCATCTTCACACACCAAGGATTTGGTAAGCATTAATAAATCTCTTTTAGGTAAAAAAAACTATAAAAAGGTGACAAAACAGTCTCATTGTTCACCACGACAAGAGTAGAGCGACAAGAGAAAATTTTGTGCAAACAATGACAGGATCACAGATCCACTACAACTCGACATAGAGCACTCCAAAGTAGATCATAAATCACTACTGGTGTAAACAGTAAGTTCTACAACAATCGACAACTCTATCTTACGTATTTATCAGAAATCCCTAAATCAAAAAAATGGCCACAAATTCAAGAACCATCAAATCGATGAACACTACGAAGGATGAGTTTAAAATCATCAATAATTTTGCATGTGAGGAACCACACTACAAGACTCACCCTGACGTTTCTTCATAACCTGATGACGCTGGAGCATTCTCATGAATACCAGCTAGGGTTTTTCTTGTCAAAGATGTGCGAGCATTCATACACTGCAAGATTGCATGAATCAGTGACTCAGAGGTAGAACAAGCTTATAAGAAGCTATGAAAAGAAGATGGATCTTTAAAATATGAGCATAAACATGTAGAAGTGAAAGGGCTCACTAATGACTTTCTATTCCTGAAGATCTTCAAAACTGAGTGGATTTGGTTACTACTAAGTCGAATGCACAATCACAAACTATGGCTAGATGAACTAAAGATGATAACCCGAGATGTTATCCATGCAGTCACTAATTACCCTATAACTAAGAAGGTAAAAGCATTAAAACACCCACCCAAGGCCGAGACTGAAAACATCATAGGAACCAAATGGGCAGGTAGAGGATTAAACCTATCTACCAATACCGATGATGAGATAAAATTCAAAGCATGTGTTCTAGGCTACAAATTCTTTCAAGCCAGTAGGATGAACAACATAGCATCCAGTGCAGTAGACATAACATACAAGATTGTGAAAAAGGGAACTCAGTTGGATTTATCTAAACTTCTACTGAACCAGTTAGATGATAATTTGAAGACTATAAGGAATGAAAAGTCAAACACATGTAAGTTTGGCTCACTTATCATGTGCATTTTATTCTACTTTCAAGAAACATTTCCATTAGTAGGAGATGTGAAATGGGATAGCACAAAACCAGTCACCATGTAAATCAGTGAACACACTTCACTGGGAGATAATTTTGAAACAGTCATGGATGAATACTTTACTATATTCAAAGACCGAATGCAGAAGAGGGTAAGGATCCCCGAACAACTTATTGAAAAGTTCAAAGATGAAATATGTTTCATGGTTGATACAGACCACACTTATAGAAAACCTATTATATCGAGGACAGCATGGCTACAACCATTAGAATATGAGATAAATATTGATCAAGCATCTAAAGCAATCGATGCATTGTTAAATGAACCATTAGATAAGAAACAACCTAAGTTCGGAACTTATGAGGAGGCCAAATCAAGAATCAAATCTAGCCTAGTTGTAAATAAAATTTTTAGGAAAAGGACAAAATGGTCAAGAACCTTAAGAAGATACTGTCGGCAATAGAAGAAGAAACCAAACAGGATGAAGAAGCTGAAAAGGAGGAAGAAACTGAAGGATAGCTACCTATTAGTGAAGCTGAAGAAAATAATGACTCTGAGGCCATAGATTTAGATTCACCACCTCCTCCACTAAATAAGAAGCCAAGAACCATAGCTACTTCTAGATCAAGAAGCCAAACATCTAAGGATTCAACTCCTTCACCTTTGAAGGAAGGAAAAGTCAGAACATACAAGAGGAAAGTGGCCACACCGAAAAGAGGGCCAAACAAAAGAATAAGGAAACTCATTAGAACAAGAGAAGACATTAAGGACACCGAGAAAGATGATGGTGTTGAAGTAGAAAAGATCAAGGTCCCTAAAAGCATTGATGAGGTATGTAAATCTATTGCAAAATCAGGATCTATCACAGAGTCTAAGATTAGAAGATGGTTGAAATTGGATCCAGAAGATCAAAACAAAGTTGAAGATGTCATCATAGAAAAGATGTATAAATTCAAATATGTACCGATTCAATTTGAAGGTAATAATGTACCAAGGGAACTCATGGATAGACTATATGCTAGATGGGCATTTTCCTTGAAGAATGAAAAGGAAATAAGAGAAAGATTACTTGTTACTCTCATGCTTTCTGAATCTAAGAATGAAAAAATTGATGAGATGATGGAGAACCATAAAAAGGAATTCTCACTTGTGAGGTCCTACCCTGATCCATCCTTTTCAGAGCTTATACTGTTATATCATATTTATCCAGATGATACATTTTATTTTGGACCTTTTATAGTATAGATATCATATCATGACTCTATGTTGATGATTCTTAGATGTATTTACATATATGATTCTCAGTCCCTATTAGCATGATTTAACTGTCTCCATTTTTATTTGAGATTGCAATATGATGTTAACATGTAAATATGAAATTTGGTTTAAATTCTGCAAATGCTTCATATTGGTAGGTTAGATAAGCAATTTCCATGGTAATGAGAATTATTAGTTAAATATTATGATTGATCTAGTTCTGAATAGAGATATATAAATTTTGGTTAAAGGAAAATATTATAATGTGATATGACATGAATATGTGTTTTTTGTTCTTGGACTACTGATGCTTGTTTGAGTGTGCAGAAGGAATAACCATGGTGTCAATTGGGGAAACATGATTGGGCTAAATTGTGAATATCCTTGTGAAGAAAAGATTAGCCCTAAAGGGGCAATAACCTAATTCATAAATGTTATAAATACTATAAATGTGGTATTGCATGGTTGTAAATTTATTTTCTTTTTATTTTTATAGTTCTTATTTAAACATGTCATGGTGTAAATGTCAGGTGCTTATGTAGAGTCAATTGACACATGTGTTGTGACTTGGCCTACCTATGTGGATTTGGTTTCAAGTGGATTTATACCCTAGGTTAGTTGAAGTGTTACCATGTGAGGTAAGTTTCCTTGATAACCCAAGTCATGAGTACCATTCTTGAATTTTGAATGCAAACTAAAAAGGGGTTTTTCAAGCGTTAAATTGAGTCCTTCGAGGTAGTTAGAGTTAAGATTATCTATTTTTTATGTAGTAATTTGGGTTAGGGGTTATTTTTCATTTTTTTGAGTGCAAAAACCTCTTTTCTAGGCCTTCTTAATTTCCCTTCTAGGATAGTGGCGAAAATTGGGAGAAGGGGAAAAGGACCCTCACCTTCTCCAAGATAGTGGAGTTCCCTTCTTGCATTAAGTTGGCATATGTTAGAAGGGAGGACACATGCCTCTAGTTTTCTTGAAGGGAAAGAGGTGGAGTGGGAGAGAGAGCCTTTTAGGGGAAAGGGAGAGGAGAGTTGGGGTAGATTTCCCACTCTCCATTTTTGGAGACTTGTAGAATGTGCTTGGAGGAAATACTAGAGAAAAGCCAAGGGAAGAGAGATAAGAGGAAAATGATCATCTCAACCACATTATATTACTAGGATTAAGGTTGGTGCACCTAGATTTTAAGAGTATTTTTAAATTTTAATTCTTGCTTCAATCTTGCTGAAATTTTGTTATTCAAATTTTCATGTTGTGAAATGTAGATTTGTGATATTATGTTTGTGAGAGGATTTTCTTTTGTATATTTTCTTCTTTCTTTGCTTGTTGTTTGTGTTGTGTTGTTTATGGGAGTTAATGACATATCTCACCCTTGGGAGGGAGGAGAGTCATTGTGGGTGAAGGGATTAGTTGGGAAACTATGGTAGTTTAGAGTCTCTTCTTGGGAAGAAGAGGGATGTAGCATGGATGTTATGGGCTCCATGTGCCATAAAAACTTAGAAAGTTTCATGGGGGTGATAAGGGTATTGATGTGTTTTATGATCTCTTTAGATGTGGTAGTAGCCCTTGGAATTCATGGGAATATTTGTGCATATTTTGAGGTAATTCTATTTTTAGCTATCTCCTCCATGGTTGTCCCACCTTCACCCCTATTTTGAGTCCATAATGACTCATTTTGTGCATGAACTTGGGAGGGAGTTATGTGTTATTTTTGTGGTGTTTTAGGTGTGGTGTTTTTCTTGTAGGTCTCCCAGCCTCTTCTTATTTTCCCTATCTCGGGGCTGGTCTCATAGAGACCTAGGATGGGAGGTGACCTCCCATGGTTTGTTCCATGATCTTGTTGTTTTCATATGTGTATCTCTCTATTTTCTTGGGAGGGTATGCTCAAGCTTGGAGAGAAGAAGATGGATGTATCTTTAGTATGTTATGTGATTTTGAGTTCCATCTCAAGCCATAGGGCTAAATCTTGTAATAAATAAGCTTCTAAAAATTATGCTTGAATCCTGTAGGAAATTTTATAATAGTTGTTGGATATTGTAGAAGGAGAAATGAAAATAGAATATAATTTGTTTATTTCTAGATGAGATATTGATGACATGTAACTGATTGAATGTTTGATAATGTCAAGTTGAAGATGATGCAACACATTAAATCATTTAATGGTTTGTATTGTCATTGATGTCAACTTGATATCATTTGTATGGTCATATAAATAATGCCAAAGACTTCAGAGAATCAATGGAATAGAGGTTATGCTTTCAATAATGCATAAAATTCAAGTATTCACCAAGTGACAGACTACACCAGTGGAGTGCACACCATCGGTAAAGACAGAGATAAAGTCACAGTGATACCTGACGAACAGAAGATAGTGTTTCCCGATGAAGCAGAATCAAAGGATGCCCAATGAGAAAGATCCAATGATGCCCAATGGACAGAGATACCAAAGCTAACTGAAGCTGCACTGACAGAACTGGCAGTTGTCACCGGCGACGAACTGTAGAATTGACCGACAGAACAGAGAGATCAGAAAATGACAAAATATCTAGTTGGCAGAGCTTAAGGATAAACTTAACTACTTGTTTCATTTTTTTTATTTACCCACAGTTAAGTAAGTGATTTAAAGATGATTTATACAGCTGGCAAGAAGATAAATACAAGATAAATCAAGAGTTAAAGTCGTAAATCAATTTGGCTGGATTGTTTTTCACACCAAGAATCAAGAATCAAGAACCAAGAGTTAAGGAATATCATGTCTATATAAGAGACAAGAATAATTCATTTCTTTAAGCAATCAGATACACGGGGGAGTGAATTGAAAGAAGATGCTGAATAGAAACTGGTGAAGGTTAAGCTTCATACAGTCCTGATCAATCAAGGTAAAGGAGAGCTAAAGAATTCTGCAGACACTAACAAACAGTGAAGCACAGCATCACAGAGTAGAAAGTGTGAAGTACAAAGGAACTGAATTGATACATTGATCAGAGAGGTATTTTACGTAAATAGATTTGAATATCTGCAATTCAAAGTTGCATTAGAAACAGGTCATTGTGTTTCATTTTAACCATTGAAGCATTAAGTCTCTTAACAGAGTAGGACTTAACAGTCTTTTATATTTGAGGTATATCCTAAAAAATTACCAAAAAGGTTGACTCATGATAGTAGCATCATTCTTACCTAAAGCCTATTGACACTCTAAGAAGGAGGTTGATTCAAGGATGGTAGTAAGATTAGCATAAAGCCTATTGACAGTCTAGAGGCTGATTCAAGGATGGTAGCATAGATGCAAGATACTTAGTGACAATCTATGTATAAAAATTCTCTAACAAGGTCACACTTAACAGTGTGCTTGTAACCTTTAACAGGGTTGGCTCCTAACAAGGCTTACTTTAGAAGAGTGAAAATTTTGGGTACCGCTCCCAGTGGTTTTTCCCTTAACAGGGTTTCCACGTTAAAATCCTTGTGTTATGTGTGTATGGTTTATTACTTTATTGTTTTACATTTCACATATATATTTTTGGATTGATTGGTATACTCCGCATATTTATTGATCATTGTAAATAAGTTTTACTACTTATCGGTTATCAAGGAGAAGGAAAGACAAGGTAAACCGACAGACATTTATTTATTACAAGTATTTGAAAGGCATACATCTTGTAGGGACTTAATAATCTAAGGTGTATTAATTGGTGGATTGAAGTTTAAAGGATAAATTTTTGAGGCCACTGATTCACCCCCCCCCCTCCTCTCAGTTATTACAAACAATTGGTATCAGAGCTTGTGTGCTTAGAAGGAAGGTTTCAAGACCTAAGTAAAGATCACAAGATGAACAGACGAGATGTACCCAAGTTTA
>MU227195.1:406279-443803 GCA_018584345.1 Thuja plicata | reverse complement strand
TCACAAGGAACAAAGCAAGACTAGTATGCAAGGGGTATGCACAAGAGGAAGGTATAGACTATGGATAAACCTTTGCACCCATTGCTAGGCTAGAAGGAGTAAGAATTCTACTTGCTTATGCTACATAGAAAGGATTCAAAGTATATCAAATGGACGTCAAGTCAGCATTCCTAAATGGAATACTTGAAGAAGAGGTATACATTGAGCAACCAGAGGGTTTGTGGATCCAGACAAGAGGAACATGGTATGTAGACTTCACAAAGCCTTATATGGATTGAAACAAGCTCCCTGAGCTTGGTATGAATGACTTCATTCCTATCTAATAAGTATTGGATTTATGAGGACTAGTGAAAATAATAATCTTTATTTGAAGGAAGATACTAATGCTAACACTTTGATTGCTGAAATATTTGTTGATGACATCATATTTGGAGGCACTGATATGCTATGCAAATCATTTGATGATAAGATGAGAAAATAATTTGAGATGTCTATGTTTGGTGAGATCAAGTTCTTTCTTGGTCTATAGATCATTCAACAAAGTGAAGGTATTTTCATTACACAGTCCAAATACATCAAAGAAGTTCTAAAAATATTCAAGATGGAAGATTCCAAACCTGTTGGAATACCGATGGCTATTGGATGAAAATTAAAAAAGGAAGCCAAGACAACAGAAGTAAATCAGACTCTATACAGATCAATGATAGGGAAACTCATGTATGTTGTACACACTAGACCAGATATTGCACATGTAGTAGGAATTGTTGCTAGATTTTCTGCTAACCCCAGGGAATCACATAGAACTACTGTGAAAAGAATCCTAAGATATCTGAAGAATAGTGAGCAATTTGGCTTATGGTATAAAAGAGAAGGAAAATTTGAATTGAAAGTGTTTACCCACGCTGATTGGGCTAGAAATCTTGATGACCAAAAGAGCACAACTGGAGGAGCATTCTTTATGGGTGACAGACTTGTCACATAGATTAGCAAGAAGCAAGGATGCATCTCTCAGTCTAATGCAGAAGCAGAATATGTTGCTACTGCTACAAACTGATCAAATATTGCATGGATCAAATAGTTGTTGGTAGGTATGCATATGAAGATCAAAGAACCAGTGATTATTTATTGTGATAACACCAGTGCAATAAATATTTCCAAGAATCCAGTCATACATGCAAAGACTAAACACATTGCCATCAAGTATCATTATTTGAGAGAACAGGTTCAAGAAAAAGAGGTGATACTTGAATATGTGCAATCAAAAGAAAATTGGCTGATATCTTCACCAAGCCACTGCCCAAAGATACATTTGAGTACCTGAGGAAAAGACTAGGGGTCAAACCCATGTCTACCAGTCAATAAAAGGACTAAAAGATACATCAGCCATATACTATCAGAATATTATTCATGATTGATGCAAGAAGAAGCCAAAATTCAAAGCTACATCTATATACAAAAAGGTATATATCAGAACCGAGCACCAGAGAAAACTTTTATATTGATGATGGATAAGGGAAATTCAAGGAATATATTATGGATAGAAGAAATTTCTTCACAGAATGTTAGATATTTGTGAAAATATTTGTTTGGCATTAATGTCAAAGGGAGAGAATGTATCCATATTATCATCAAAAACTATTTATTATCAGATTACTCCAAATAGGGAGAGATCATATCCATAGGAAGAGTATTTGTATAAAAGTTGCAAATACAAGACAGAGACATCAAAGAAGAAGTGAGAAAAATTGACACCAAGAGAGGTCACAGCACATCAGAAGAAGAAACAAAGAGAGCTGCAAGAATCAAATCTAAGCTAACACAAAGCTTATCGGCGGTCAGACATTTTATCAGTTATCAAAAAAAATTGTTTGGTAATTTGATGAATCTCAACAATTGTATTTCATATTATATTAGAAATAGTATAGTGTGATAATATAGTATGTTTCCATCAATACCAAAGGGAGAGATTGATGACATGTAACAATTTGAATGTTTGATAATGTTAAGTTGATGATGATGCAAGACATTAAATCAGTTAATGGTTTGTATTGTCATTGATGTCAACTTGATATCATTTGTATGGTCATATACATAATACAAAATACTTCAGAGAATCAATGGAACAGAGGTTATGCTATCAGCAATGCATAAAAGTCAAGTATTCACCAAGTGACAGACTACACTGGCGGAGTGCACACCATCGGTAAAGACAAAGATAAAGTCACAGTGATGCCAGATGAACAAAAGACAGTGTTTCCCGATGAAGCAAAATCAAAGGATGCCCAATGAGAAAGATCCAATGATGCCTGACGGATGGAGATCTCGAAGCTAACTAAAGCTACACCGATGGAACTGGAATTTGTCACCAGTGATGAACTGCAGAATTGACCGATAGAACAGAGAGATTAGAAAATGATAAAATATCTAGCTGGCAGAGCTTAAGGATAAACTTAACTGGTTGTTTCATTTGTTTTATTCGACCACAGTTAAGTAAGTGATTTAAAGATGATTTATACAACTGGAAAGAAGATAACTACGAGATAAATCAGGAGTTAAAGCCGTAAATCAATTTGACTGAATTGTTTTTCACGCCAAGAATCAAGAATCAAGAATCAAGAACCAAGAGTTAAGGAATATCATGTCTGTATAAGAGACAAGCATAATTCATTTCCGCAAGAAATCAGATACACATGGGAGTGAATTGAAAGAAGATGCTGAAGAGAAACTGGTGAAGGTTAAGCTTCATACAGTCCTGATCAATCAAGCTAAGGGAGAGCTAAAGAATTCTGTAGACACCGACAAACAGTGAAGCACAGCATCATAGAGTAGAAAGTGTGAAGTACAAAGGAACTAAATTGATACATTGATCAGAGGTATTGTATGTAAATAGATCTGAATATCCACAATTCAAAGTTGCATTAGAAATAGGTCATTGTGTTTCAGTTTAACCATTGAAGCATTAAGTCTCTTAATAGAGTAGCACTTAACAGTCTTTTATATTTGAGGTATATCCTAACAGATTACCAAAAAGGTTGACTCATGATAGTAGCATCGGTCTTACCTAAAGCCTATTGACAGTCTATAGGCTGATTTAAGGATGGTAGCATAGATGCCAGATACTTAGTGATAATCTATGTATAAAAATCCTCTAACAAGGTTGCACTTAATAGTGTGTTTGTAATCTTTAATAGGGTTGGCTCCTAACAGGGCTCACTTCAGAAGAGTGAAAATTTGGGGTACCGGTCCCAGTGGTTTTTCCCTTAACAGGGTTTCCACGTTAAAATCCTTGTGTTATGTGTGTATGGTTTATTACTTTATTGTTTTACATTTCACATATACATTTATGGATTGATTGGTATACTCTACATATTTACTGATCATCGGTAAATAAGTTTTACTGCTTATCGGTTATCAAGGAGAAGAAGGACAGACAAGGTAAACCGACAGACGGTTATTTATTACAAGTATTTCAAAGGCATGCATCTTGTAGGGACTTAATAATCTGAGGTATATTAATTCATGGATTGAAGTTTAAAGGATAAATTTTTGAGGCCACTGATTCACACCCGCCCCCCTCTCAGTTATTACTAACAGATATTAGATATAAATGAAATTCATAAATAAACCTCTCTTTATTATGTGTGAGCTTAGTTTTATATATTCCTTAAAAATAAGGAAATTATTTATCTTTATGAGAAAAATCTGCTTTTCAAACTTGAAATAAAGATGCATAAGTTTTGTGTTATATTAATAGATCCTTTGTTACAAGTGATTGTCGTTGCACCAAAAGATCGACTTGTCAATGCCCGATACAACCACTATACTTATAGAATCCACAGGAGGTGGTTAGTCCCTTGTCACGAATCCCAAGGGGAGTGTTGACCATTTTGCCAACAATCTCCCCCTCAGCATTACCCGAGGGGATTTGAACCTCTGACCAAGTTCTGATACCACTTGTTACAAGTGATTGTCGTTGCACCAAAAGATCGACTTGTCAATGCTTGATACAACCACTATACTTATAGAATCCATAGGAGGTGGTTAGTCCCTTGTCATGAATCCCAAGGGGAGTGCTGACCATTTTGCCAACATCCTTTTATGTGCTTGTGTACTTAAGGGAAATGTTATGTTTCTAAGAAAAATGTTTTCCAACTCTTAAAAGTATTAGTTGATAATAAGTTGACCTTTTAAATTTTCTGTTTATATAAACTTACAAAATGCACAGAAAAGCATAGATTCAGATTTTGCATGTAGAATTTTAATCAGTTTAAAGCTAACATAAAGGAAACACCTCTGATAAATTAAGTACTTATTCTAAAGATTAGTTTAGAAAGAATGTATTATCTTTTGTAACTTTTCTGGGTTTATGTTTCCTCTATTGTTTTCTTATTATTATTATGTTTATATAAGCTACAGAGAAGCATCCATAAGTAATATAGAGCTAAAATTTCTCAATGCATTTTGCACAGAAATTTTTTTGTTATAATTTGAAGTTAGATTTGAAATTAAACAGGATAACCCATTTGAGCATAAACATATTTGGAAATAAAATTTGATTTAATGAAAAGATAGAATGGAAATAAATCCATTTTTACCAAAACTTAAAATCTGTAGAAGGAAGAATTATTTTATATGATATTATATATATATAGCAGCCTGTATATATATATATATAATAAATATATATCTAAATCTGAAAGATTATTCAATCTTTATTTTCATGACATCTATGTCTTTGAGTTCTACAAATTTGTGTAACAAAATATGTACATTATGGATATAAATAAAAGTAATAAATAAAGTAAAATTTAAATAAACAGATTAGAGAACTGGAAATGTTTTTTTTTAGGGTTGTTGTGTATACTACAATAGAGAGAGGATATTTTAAATGTTATATATATATATATATATATATATATATATATATATATATATATATATATNTTATATATATATATATATATATATATATATATATATATATATATATATATAATCTGAAAATAAAAAGATTATTATATCTCTTTCAAACATAGGTCTATTAAAACAAATTTGTACAAATAAATACATATCTATTTATATATTAAATCACATATCTAAAATCAGAGATTTGATGTAAATTTAAATCTACTATTGCTGTGTATATATTATACATGATATAAAATAACAATAAATAAATAAATGGATCTAAAAACCCTTACTTTCCTTTAAAAATGAGACTAAAAGAAAATAGAGTAACAACCTACACAGATAAAACAATAAGAAAACAATCATATAACCGTAGTTGTAGCTTTGCATTTGCAACAGAGAATACATGTAAAAAAAATGTATATACATATAAATATATATACACACCCTTGAGTGTATATACATTTAAATGTATGTATATTTTCTCTCACAAACTCCATCTCCATTGTTGCAACCTTCATACCTGCAAATGTAAACAAGAAAAGATAAAACAAAACAAATCATTGTTTTAGAAAAGAAAGAGGGGAAAACAAAGTAGTAAATTCATTTCTTGACACTCTTATTTGGAGCCCTAACCTTAATTTTGAATTAGGGTTAGGGATTCCTCAATGTAAGTGGGATATGTTAGTTTAATAATATTTTATTTTATTTCTTGCTTTAGTAGATTTCTTTTTGTTAGTTTAATAAAATTAGTATTTTATTTCTTGCTTAGTGGATTTTCTTTTTTTGTGGGGATGTATTTATTTTGAATTTCTTTAATTGGGAGATCTTTTAATCTTTATTGTTTTTTTGTAAGTTTCCTTTTATTACTCTCGCATTTAAATGGAGATTTAAAAGGTTAATATTTTTTAGCTATGGTAACTTTAAATTTTATTAGTTTAAGGAATGAAAATTTTATTGCAACTATTTTATGCTTAAATAAATTTAATGTTGGAGTAAGAAATATTTAATTTTATTCCTACTTAGTGGATTTTTCTTTTATAGAAATATATTTTTTATTATTATTTAGATTGCTTTTGGTGGGAAAATCTATTATTCATTATTACATTATTAATAGTTTCCTTATTTAGCCACACTTTTTTTGTGGGCTTAATGCTATATGTTAGTAAAGTCATGGTAATAAATTATAGATGTTATTTAAATTAATAAGACATATTTAGAGCATTTTAAATTAAATTTATTAGAAATTCTAATGCATAAAATGTGGGGATTTTAAAAGGTTAATTATATTAGATATCTATTTCCTAGTAATATAGGGTAAATTTTAAATAAGCAATTTTAATCTATTAAGATTATTTTTAAATATTGGATTATTATAATCTAAGGAGATTTTTTTTTAGAGTTGCATAATACACAATTAATTATTTATGCTTGACCTATGCAACCTTCTTTAGTAAGGAAACATTAATAATTTGATTTAAATAAAGTTTTAACTTGAGGTCTCCTTTTAAAATATTAGGTCCATAAGATGTATTAGGAAAACATTGGTCAATAATTTGTATTTGTACTTAACTAGGTAATGTTATTTTTACGTGGTCAATACATGTGACCAGTGTATTGGCCAGTGTAAAAATAATGTTATGAAATAATTAGATAACTAAGATTAAAATCTTGACATAATTTTAACTAATGTGAAGAGGTAGTTGTGAAACCAAGTTTAGACTTAACTCTAGGAGACTTACAAAAATTACTTTGAGCAAGCTAGACCCTGGTACACTCATGGGTTGAGGGACGTTGACTCACATCATGATTACCCCTCAACCCTAGCTTCAACATTGGACCTATTACCCCCTTGAACTCAACCCTTTCATTTTAACTTGCTTCTCATGTTGGAACTTAGTAAACTAGAGAGTACAATCACTTCAACCCTTAGTAAACTTTTCAAAAAAAATTGTTGTGTTTCTACATGCAAATTTTGGGCATGACATCACCCAAGTTGAGAGCCTACAAATTTCTAGAAGGGAAGCTTATAGAGCTTGAACAAGAAAGCCACAGGAAGTGGACTAAAATTCTAAATAGACCTATTGAGGAAGATATCCCCGAGAAAGACCTACAATAGAAAGATTTTGATAAGAGAACTCGAGAACATATATTAATCAAAGATGTAGAAGATGATACATCAGTTGAGTTAGACAAGGAAGAACAAGACACAACCGAAAACAAAAATATGGATGTTGTAGCTGAAACATGGCCTGACACCACAAAGGACAACATTGTGTATAACACAATCATTAAAAGAAGAAGAAGTAAAGAAAGATGAAGATGTCAATGTTACCAAGGACACAATCAATGAGCAAGACACAACATTTGATAATGCACAGGTGAACATACCAGGAAACATGCCAATATTAACACAAGCAATCAATATTCTACAAGAAAAAGACAAGTCACCTGAAAAAAGATATTCCCGAGGATGCAAGAGAAGAAGGAAAGAAAGACAACACCGATGATCAAAAGGACATCAGAGACACTCACACAGTAACCAATACTAACAAGGTTACAGGAGGAGATACAAAGCAAGCAGATGTAGACACAACGGAAAAGGATGCACAGACAAAGAAAAATGAAGTACATAAGGACACCGATGAAGGAGATAAACCCAAAGATGGCACTCCTGAGGATACCAAAAATGTTGCTATCGACAATGTAAAGGTTAATGTGGAGACGTCTATAGAAAACTGACAAGCTGAAACTGAAACAAAGAAGAAAAAGAAGCACAACAAGTAACTTCATCAAGCACAATGGACAAAGCTAAGAAATAGGAAATGGTACTACATTCAACTGCAACTCAAAAGAAAAAGAAGAAATCCAAGAAGTGAAGACATTATATTTTTTCATTAGTATATGCAAGGAAAAACATGATCTACACCATTAGTTTACACTACACCGACAGATAGGGCACAACACTACCCGATGCCAAGGTTACTGATACTGCTAAGTACAAAGCATCCCAACAACCACTATTCAGTATTACCCAATGATAAAAAGGACAAGGGAACCCGACAAGTAACCAACAGTGCAACCTGATGAAATAATCAAAGAGTGGAACCTGACAGATGAAGGGACCCTGACAATTAGTTCAATGAAGGAACACCAATAGACTTTCAATTCACACCAACGATCAAGAACCGATAGTCAGTTACATCCCACAAAAAGTGGATCTGACTTTCCACGTCAGATAAATTATTGAAGTTTTATATTTAGCTTCTTGATTTATTTTAAATCCATTATGTGTGGAGAAAGCAATGTAATTATTATTGTTTTAATCAGTTTAACTGTTATAAAACATGCAAACTAAAGGATCATGGTCAACTTGTATACCTTGGATCAAGAGTTAACATTGTAATGCGTGATTCTAGAATAGGTCAAATACTTGTATAAATAGATGCTCAATCAATTGTGAACATGTTGTTCGATGATGATTGTAGCCACTAAGAGCATCTAAGGCTCAGATAAGAGAATTTATGCAAAAGCACAGACAAAGATCAAATCAGTTGTCAAGAACAGAATACAGGCTACCGATGAGCAGGAAAAGGTATTAATCAATCACTATAGGTAATATTTATATTCTAAGATATTTAAAGGATCTTTAATCAGAAATTATAGATTGCATACAGTTAGGTCGAACATATTGTACACATTCTAACAAGTGGGATAAAATTAAGAAATCCTTTCAAGGAAGGTGGACTTAACAGTCCTATTGTAAATCTCTTAATCGAGTGCACACTTCATTAGTGTTTCTAAAGATCTTAATAGAGTATATCCTAATAGGTATCTATATTAATACTCCTAATAGAGTAGATCATCAGAAGTAATCAATTGTAAGCCTTTACTAGCTCCCTTCCATTTTGCAGATAGTGAAGTTTTGTGGGTGACATCCCCACCGCAGTTTTTACTTCCTAACAGGAGTTTTCTGTGATATCATATCTTGTGTTATGTGTTTTATACTTTCATGAATGTTTCTATGAATTTTTTTATATAATTAAGTGTATGAATAAATACTAAATGCATAAGAAAGAACATCAGAAATAGTCGGTAATATAGTAAAGATTGATTACTAATGATGAAAGGTGAAAAGTGTTAAAATTTCTAGAGGTACTAATTCACCCCTCCCCTCTCAGTACTACTTCCTATTATTCCCAACAATTGGTATCAGAGCTAAGTATCTTGTTGGAAAGCTTAAGGGCTTAAGAGAAAAAAATCATACAATGGAGAAGTACAAACTTGATAAAAATATTGAGAATAAAAATATTTAAATTTAGATGTTCTATGAATAGTATAAAGCAGCTAGAATCAGTATGAGATAGTTGTTGGATGAAAGAAATAATATGGCTTCTCGCTATAATGAGACAGATTATCTTATAGAAGAGATTCCAAATTTATTTGAGTCTTTAGGATCAAATACAAGAAAGGCATCAGATACATCAGAAGAAAGCATCACAAGCCTAACTGAGATCAATCTACATCTAGCTAGACAAGTCAAATCTCTGCAAATCGGTTAAGAGACGCAGATGGTAACAATGCAAGGCAAGTTGAACAAGAAATAAATCTATCAAATGATGATAGAAAAAAGATCGCAGACAAGCTACAATAAAAGGAGTTTAAGATACAAAGACTTACAGAGCATCACCATGAGGTAACTAATCAGATTATTCTTATGATTCAAGAAGCAAATAGAATGAATGTGGAACTCATTGAAAGAATACAGATTATCAGTGAACTAAGAGAATAGAATGAAAAACTAAAGCATGAGTCTAGAATTTTACAAAAACATAATGACATGATTAAGAGAGCTGAAGAGAGAACAAAAAGGATGGATGAATTCTTGAATGTACAAAGAATACCCAACACCAACACTAGACTAGGGTACACAGAGCATAGAGAGTCATCAAATGAAGTTGATCCAAAAGATCCTTACACCAATCCCAGACCAAGAAAGGTGACATGAAATCACTATGGAACACAAGGCCACACCTTAAATGTTTGAAGGAGAAAAGAAAAAGATATTCCTAAATCCACATTTACATTCATTGGACATTGTTATAATTGGAGCAAGAAAGGACATAAAGCACATGAATGTAAATCAAAGGTGAAAGAACCAAAGAAGGAAACCTATATGGACAAGTATTGTCCCACCTGTAAAATGCGTGGGCACACATCTCTAGAATGTAGGAAGAAGAAAATTGAAGCATGGAAACCCAAAAATGAAGAAAATGGATATAAACCGAGAAGGGTCGGTAATTCATATGTTTGGGACTACAACACATGGATAAATTGCATAGCATGTGGTAGATATGCTCACATTGCTGCAAACCGCATGCGATTATGGACCAAAATTTCTAGAGGATGGACCAACCCGGGAATGGCATGTTTGCACTGTCATAAGGTTGGACATCTAAAGAAGGACTGCAGAGATCGAATAAAAGAAACCACCACTTTTGCAAATGGTAACACCATTGGAGACATCAAGAAAATGAGAAATTTTTTTTGGAGGAAAGCTTCAACCACTGAGGAATATGGACCAAGCAATGCAATAGGTGACACCTCATCCCATGGATCTAGTGACATCACCACCCCCACCTAAAGATGAACAAGTAAGTATGAAACTGCACTACATCAAGTCATATTTTACATCAATTCCATTATACAATTGATAAATAGTCAAAATCTGCATGAATAAAGATGCATATTATGTTACTTGTTACAATTCTTAGAAATCAACCCCGCCGGTAAAAAAATACCAAAAATCATTGGTGAATATAAAGGATGTGTTGTTTACACTTACCAAGAATTGTCGGTCAACACATAAAATGGCTAAGTTGCTAATGTAACCCAACACCCGTCGGTAAGGGAGCAAAGTTATAAAGTTGTCGTAGCACAATGCCAATATCCATCGGTGAAAGCAACAATCTTAACAGCCATCCCGAGAATCCTGTCAACACTGAGAATGTTATTTGAAAAGTCTTCCCGATGAACTCCATCTTCATGACCTGACGCATTGTTGAGAATTTATGATAGACTTAGGGAAAAAGTCTATAAATACTCGATGGGAGCACTTCATTTTGCACACGCAATTTGAGAAGAAAGAGTAGATCAAAAAGATATCATATAGCAGAGTGACCTTGAATCAATCCAACTCACTCCACACAGATCACTCACCAACCACGCGGATCAAAGTGAGTACCAAAAATACCAAAGAGCTCTATTATCATTTACACAAAAGGCCTAAATTTGAAATACGATGGCAACCACTTCAAGAACCATAAATATTAAGAATGATAAGAAGAATGCAGTTAAGTTGATAAAGAACAACACCTATGTGGAACTCAAGTATAAGATATGCCCGAAGATTGCATCACAACCCGATGATTCTGGCACATTTTCAAAAATTCCACCTAGGGTTTTGCTGTAGAGGACATAAGGTCCTACATTCACTGTAAGATTTCTGAAATAGGTGATCTAGAGATAGACCAAGCTTACAAGAAGTTGTGTGATGCAGAAGGGAACCTGAAATAAGAACACAAGCATCTACAAGTTAAAGGGATAACAAATTCCCTATATTTCCTGAGGGTTTTCAAAACTAACTAGATTAGGTTAGTTTTGAGTAGAATGCATAACTGAAAGTTGTGGTTAGATGAACCTAAGAAAATCGCTAAGGATGTGTTACATGCTATAACTGGTTACCCTATAACTGATAAGCCTAAGGCACAAAATCATCCCTCCCAACTAGAAGTTGAAAAACTCACAAATGCTATGTGGGATAACATAGGTCTCAAGGTGAACACCATCACCAACGAGGAACTAAGGTTTGGTGCATGTGTAATAGGTTACAAGATCTTCCAAGAAAGTAGGAGAAACAACATTGCATCAACAGCAGTAATCACAGCTTACAAGATAGTAACTAAAGGAACACAGATGGATCTATATGAGATCTTACTAAAGAAAATTGATGAGAACATGACAACAATTAGGTCAACAAAGACTAGCACATGTAAGTTCGGTTCACTCATCATGTATATATTATTTTATTTTCAAGAATACTTTCCTTCAGTGGGAAAAGTGACGTGGGATACTACCAAACCAAACACACTACAAATTAGTGACCTTATCAAGTCACTAGGTGACAATTTTGATTCAGTGATGACTGCATACTTCCTTGACTTCAAGGAAAAGATGATGGAAAGAGTGAGGATCCCTAAAAAATTGATTGAGAAATATAGGGATGAGATATTTTTTATGGTAGATACAATTTTCACTCACATAAAACCAGTTGTACCAAGAACAGCCTGGTTAGCACCTTTTGACTATGAGATTAACATAGATCAAGATACAAATGTAATTGATGCATTGATAAATGAGCCACTTGATAGAAAACAACCAAGGTTTGGCACATATGAAGAGGCCAAGTATAAGATAAAAATAGGCCTAGTCATCAAGAAGGTTGTCAACAAGAAGAGAAAAATAGTAAAGAATCTTGAAAAGATTATGTCGATCAATGAGGAAGAAAAAGAACAAATAGAAGAAACCGAGGAACAAGGTACCATCAGTGAAGGACAAGATGAGCAAAAATCAAATTATGAGGCCACTGAATTTGATACACCCCCACCTCCTATAAAGAAACCAAGAACCACAGTGGCTCAGAGAACAATAAGCCAAACTCTAAAGGCCACTACACCTCTCAAGAAAGGTCAAGTGAGGACCTACAAGAGGAAGTAGCAAACAGAGAAACAAACTATGAAACCAACACCTACAAAAAGGAGGAAAAGAAGGGTTAGGACCAAAGCTAACATTGAAGATTCCAAAGAGGATGAGCCTAATGTAAGTAAGAAAGGTTTTCTCACTAGAACAATTGATGAAATTGCTGAGTCAATTGCTACTACCGGTACAATGACTGATAGAAAAATCAAACAGTGGGATAAACTTGAGCCAGAGGACCAACACAAAATATAAGATACAATAATCAGGGCAATGGTAAAATTCAAATATGTACCATTAGAATTTATAAGCCAAATACCCAAAGAACTGGGTGATAGAATTTCACAACAATGGTCACATGCTCTACATAGAAAAAGGAAGCAAGGGAGAGGGTTCTTGTCACACTCATGCCTCCCAAATCAAAGATGGAAGAAATCAAAGAGATAATGAAAAAGCACTCAAGTAAACTTGTAGAAAATATTAGAGCTTACAAAGTGCTAGAAGATAAATTCATAGAGATGGAAAGCATGACCGAGGCCAAATGGAGACAACTCCTAGATCTACCTGCAGAGTCAACAAGTTGTGAGAATCAATTACTTCTCACCAACACACGTCATGTAGAGGAGGAGAAAGATAAGGCAAGTCCTAAGCACATTTCTTTGGACAATGTAGATAATAATGAGCCCATTGACTTAGACAAATTCATGGATGATTTGACATTCAAGACATCACTCATTATGATTCAGATAAAGATCCTCAGAAAGAAGATGATGTAATTTTTATATCTCTTAAGGATCAAACCAAGAAACAAGCATTGGAGACCCAAGGAAATAAGGACATGGATGTTGCTGATGAAATATGGCCAGACACATCAATTATTGACATTACAGGACTGGACCCTATCGAGCAACTACAAAAATAAGAAGATGTCACTGCTCAACAGGATCAAATCGATGAGCAGGACACACTTCTAGATGCAGCACAAGTGAGCACACAGAATAACATGCCAGTATTGATAAAGGCAATAAATCTGCTAGAAGGAAATGAAGAGTCAAATGCAGTAGATTCAAGCATACCTAAGCACAAGGGTGATGTAGAGATAAAAGACACAAAAAATGAACCAAAGGATACAACTACAGAACAAGCTACAATTGATGATCAGAAAGAAAAGTCTACTGATCTGGATAAACAAGAGGAGAAACAAGTAGTAGAGGGAAAGCATAAGGAAAAATGTGAAGAGGAAAAGAAAGATGAACAGGAAAAGATGATAGAAGAGAAATCTGTAGAAACACCCAAGGTTGATGGAGAGATGTCTATGCCAAACTGATAGGTGAACCCCGAGCAGAAAGCACAAGAAGCTTCATTGACAAAGCCTTCATTGAGCGCCTCTGAGAAGACAAATGAACTAGAAATGGTATTTCATACATCTGCATCCACACAAATCTCAAGGAAGAAGAAGAGAAAGAATAATAATCTAGTCACTTTGGATGAAATTATTGAGATTCCAATATGTGATCCAAGGACATTGGATCCAACTTAACTGAAAAAGTATGCAAGACTTTGTGAAAAGAAAGCCATGTAGGAAAAGTTGAGAAAAGCCACCAAGGAAGCAAAGGTATTTGAAGTTGCACAAGGAATACTTCAACAAATTGTACCTGACATAGATGTTGATCAAACAGCCCCCATGCTTGATCAATTAGTGGTTCTCACTAATGTAATAATATCTCAAAACATAGATGCTAAGAAGGCTATGGAAGAAAGACTTGAACAGAAATATGAGTTCAAGTTAGCTGAAAAGATAAGCCAAGAAGTGGCATTACAAAAGGTAAAGCTTTCTGAAATAGTTAGCATAGTAGACCCAATTATTTTAGAAGCTATAAGCTTGATACATAAATTATGAACACTAGATCAAATCACAAAGGAGTATACCAAAAAGATAGCACAGATAGATTTTGATCTTCAAACAAGTGCACAAAGTCTCACAAACAGTGAAGAGGCAATCAAATTGCACAATGAGTAGCTCAAGCAAGCTTGAAAGCTGAGACAAGACATACAGATTATAGAAACCAAGTTTAGAGATGAGGTAAATGAGCTCCAAGCTCAACTCTTACCGACACTCTCAATACTGAAAAAACATATGATAGAGGCAAGAGCACTTATTGCCACCCCATAAATGTCTTTCCTAGATAGCATTTATGATATGCATGCATGAATAGAGCTAGAGCACATAGCACTAGAAATCCTCAAAGAAAAATGGGAGAAAATGCTCGAAGATATCAAGAAAACCCACTCCCACATTCTTGACACATTGTACAAGTTACACATTTTTGTCACATTTTTGACAACTTATAAATTGTACGTTTTTGCCACGAGTATCAAATAAAGGGGGAAACGATATGTACAGTTAATTAGTAAAAAGGGAAATGAAAGGAAGAAATGATTTGTACAGTCAGTCATTTGAAAGAGGAAAGAATAGGAAATGTATAGTATAAAGGAAAGTATACATGTACATATAATTATACTAATCCAATGCATACAGTTAGGGGGAGTCATATAATGACAAGGATATATACATGGTGTACATACTAAACACTTTTTTATTATGCACATATCAGTTTTTGATACTAATGTCAAAGGGGGAGATTGAAGACATTATATTTTTCCATTAGTATATGCAAGGAAAAACATGATCTACACCATCGGTTTACACTAC
Organism: Thuja plicata; assembly: GCA_018584345.1. Taxonomy (NCBI): domain Eukaryota; kingdom Viridiplantae; phylum Streptophyta; class Pinopsida; order Cupressales; family Cupressaceae; genus Thuja; species Thuja plicata. The sequence goes on along the minus strand of MU227195.1, from coordinate 428,427 downwards.
ACCAACAGACAGGGCACGGCACTACCTGATGCCAAGGTTACTGATACTACCAAGTACAAAGCATCCCGACAAACACTATTCAGTGTTACCTGATGAAAAAAAGGACAAGGGAACCTGATGAGTAACCAACAGTGCAACCCAATAAATCAATCAAAGGGTGGAACCCAATAGATGAAGGGAACCCGATAATTAGTTCAATGAAGGAATGCCGACAAACTTTCAGTTCACATTGACGATCAAGAACAGTTACATCCCGCAAAAAGTGGATCTGACTTTCCATGTCAGATAAATCACTAAAGTTTTATATTTAGCTTCTTGATTTGTTTTAAATCCATTATGTAGATAAATAATATAATTATTATTTTTTTAATCAATATAAATATTTTAAAACATGCAAACTAAAGGATCAAGGTCAACTTGTATACCTTGGATCAAGAGTTAACATTGTAATGCGTGATTCTAGAATAGGTCAAATACTTGTATAAATAGATGCTCAATCAATTGTGAACATGTTGTTTGATGATGATTGTAGCCACTAAGAGCATATAAGGATCAGACAAGAGAATTCATGCAACAACACAGACAAAGATCAAATCTGTTGTCAAGAATAGAACACAGGCTACCGACGAGTAGGAAAAGGTATTAATCAATCACTTTAGGTGATATTTATATTCTAAGAGATTTAAAGAATCTGTAATCAATAATTAAAGATTGCATATAGTCAGGTCAAACATATTTTACACATTCTAACAAGTGGGGTACACTTAAGTAATCCTTTCAAGAAAGGTGGACTTAACAGTCCTATTGTAAATCTCTTAACCGAGTGCACACTTCATTAGTGTTGCTAAAGCTCTTAAAATATTATATCCTAATAGGTCTCTACATTAATACTCCTAATAGGGTAGATCATCAAAAGTGATCAATTGTAAGCCATTACCGGTTCCCTTCCATTCTGCAGATGGTGATTTTTTGTGGGTGCCATCCCCACCATAGTTTTTACTTCCTAACAGGAGTTTTCAGTGATATCATATCTTGTGTTATGTGTCTATTACTTTCATGAATGTTTCTATGAGTGTTACATATAATTAAGTTTATGAATAAATACTACATTCATAAGAAAGAACATCAGAAATGGTTGGTAATACAGTAAAAGATTGATTACTAATGATGAAAGGTGAAAAGTGTTAAAAATTTTAGAGGTACTAATTCACCCCTCCCCTCTCAATACTACTTCCCATTAATCCCAACAAGAAGAATAAGTTGGAAGTCACTTTACATGAAATCATTGAAATACCCAAATGTGACCCAACTACACTTGATTATGAAGCATTGAAAGAATACGATGAAATATGCCAAAGGAAGGCATTACTAGAGAAGGTGAGAAAATAGCACCGAGACTCCATGGTACTAGAAACAACAAGGGAAATATTTCACCAAGTTGTACCTAATGTTGATGTTGATCAGAATAAGCCAATTCATGATTAATTAGCCACTCTCACCAAAGAAATTACAACATAGAACATTGATGCAGAGAAGGAAATTGAAGAGAGAGAAGAGCAGAAGTACCAGCAGACTTATTGAGAACATCAGCCAAGAAGTGGCGGTCAAAAAGGTAAAGCTTTTAGAATTCAGTAGTGAATTAGATTTAATTATAATTGAAGCTATTTTCTTGATTCAACAACTAATAACACTAGAAAAGTTCACTAAAGAGAATAGTGAAAACATAGCAAAGTTAGATTCAGATCTAGCTCACAATGCTAACAGCTTAACCACTGATGACAATGAACTAAAGCTGAATTATGAGAAAATCATTGAAATAAAAAGGTTAAGGTAGGAACTATGGGAAGTAGAGACACACTTCAGGGAAGGAGTCACCGAGCTCCAAGCTCAAATTCTACCGAATCTAACACTACTTCAACAACACATCAATTCAGCAAGGCAACTAATAGCAACCCTCAAGATGTCTGTAGAAGACAGCATCTACAATATGCATTCCAAGATCACACTCGAGCACATGGCTCTAGAGAAATTGAAGGCAAAATGGGAGAAAATGATGCAAGACATGAAGTCTTCACACTCTCACATTTTTTATAAGCTATAAGGTATAGACCTTTGCCCTTAATATCAAAAAAGGGGGAAAATGATATGTATTTAGATGGGAAAATGATATTTATATGTATTTTACAGAGGGAAAGATATGATATGTACAAATAGGCAGGCAACTATACAGTACTATCGAAAAAGGGGAAAATAATGATATAACGGCATATACATAGGGGGAGTCCTGAAATGACTAAGGATTATATATGTTGTACATACTTAACATTTTGTTAGTATTTTGCACATATTAGTTTTTGATACTAATTTCAAAGGGGGAGATTGATGACATTAATTTATTATTAGTATGCAAACAACACTTTTGGTAAGCATACACCAAAAGACAAGATAAAGAGAAAATTGAATATAAAGATACAAGAGATCATCAAAAATGGCTAAGTACAAAGAAAATTGATGACACAATTTTGTGTGTACACCAAAAATCAAAAGTCATAAGGATAAATAAGAACCCGATAGAGGAACCTGACGTGCAGGATATAGTGCAAATTGAGAGACAGTTAAAGATCATAACTTATCGTCAGAAAAAAAAAGTCAATTGCAGCCCGCAAAAAGTGGATATGACTTCCACGTCAGATAAAATAGTCTTATTCTATTTATAGAATCTTTATTTTTTTTAAACCATTTCTTTAGGGACAATAAATGTGAATGTAAGTGCTTTAATCAGTCTAACTAATTTAAAACACATAGACTAGGAGATCAAGGTAAAATTTGTAAACCTGATCTTAGAGTTAACATTGTTTTTCATGAAACTTGATGATGTTAATCCATCTTATAAATAGATGATGCAATCATTCATTATACATGTGTGAATATAGAAGAGAGGATGAATGAAGCTTATGAGCACATCTATGGATCAGATTGAAAGTTTCAAGAACCAGAACAACAAAAGGTGAATTTGGTTAGCAAGAACCAAGAACAGAGGCTACCAAGAATCAAAGGTATAATTCAATCACATTAGGTGATAATCTTATTCATTTAAACTTAAATGGATTTGTATCAGCAATAGGAGATTACATATACCAGGTCAAATTGTAATTTTCTATCATTCTAACAAGTTGAGCAAAGTGTAAAATTCCCTTCAAGGAAGGTGGATTTAACAGTCCAACTATAAATCTCTTACCTGAGTGCACACTTAATAGTGTTTCTAAAGCTCTTAATCGAGTAGACTTTAACAGGTCTCCATAGATACTCTTAACCGGGTAGATCATCAGAAGTGATCAAATTGTAAGCCTTTACCGACCCCTTCCAATCTATAGATAGTGAATATTTTGTGGGTGTCATCCCCACCGCAGTTTTTACTTCCTAATAGGAGTTTTCTGCAATATCATATCTTGTGTTATGTGTCAATTACTTTCATGAATGTTTCTATGAATGTTCACATGTATGTTAAGTTTATGAATTGATATATCTTGCATCAAGATAGTATAGATCATATGGTTGGATAAACAATTGATTACACAAAGGTTAATTGTGTTGGTACTCAAATTAGCAAATTGGAAATCCTATGGATTTTGCCTATCCAATCTTGAGAAATCCTCTTGACTTGGCCAATTAACAAGTTAACCTATGGGGGAAGGTTAAAACCTCTACAATTTAGGCTCTATATGACCTAGGCTAGTGGGCCTTTACCTTGTATGCCAAGGGCAGATGATGATAATTGAAATCTTCCTTCACAAGTAGGACAAAACACCTTGAAGGGTAACAAACTAATTATAACTGCAAAAACTGCAAATATTATGAGAGCAATAGAATGTTATATATATATATATATATATGAATGAAGTCTTAGAATATTTCAACAACATGTAACAATAAACCAAGTGACTATCCTCAATAAAAACTTAGATCAGTGCCTTTATCAATATGGGCAATAGAATTAATTCAATCATCTAATCCTATGTACAACTCCACAAGACAGTATCAAACTATCAACTATCTGACTACTTTGGATGCAAAGAGAGATAAGGTTTATGCTATATCTTTATTAGTTCAGTTGAATTTAACTCCTATGTTTGGGATGCCAAATGAACAAGAAGTTGGAAACAATTTAAGTATTCAGAGCTTCCTGATGATCAAACAAAGATATAAAATAATGAATCTCTTGCACAAGAAACTCAAAGGTAGCTATTGAACTTACTTCAATAATTATAGAGGACTAATTGAATGGAACTGAAACTGAAAGCTCATAGATAAAAAACACTTATCTTTATTGATTACTAAAAAATGGTTACACATGAATTCATGCCCAGTTGTGATCAACCACTAAAACTTATTTGAAATGAAAAAAATATCCATTCAGACTGTCCTAGAGACATCCCTTTGCAATGTTCCTAGTACCCTTATTTATATGTGTTTGAAAGGATGCAAAACAAGCTTCAAAGCATTGTAATGGTTCATCTCTAACTAATCCTATTCCTAGGACCACAACTGAACAGCTAGGAAATTACAAATATGAATGATAATTCATCCATTAAACATAATTATCTAATAATAGATAATAATAATCAGTTTATCTTCACTCAAAATATATCTTTGGAAAATTTAAATCCTGTGCATGGCTTTGAAATATATGTATGCATGTCTATGTATCTTCCATATTTTCATTCTAGACAATCCATCTTCTTTATTTCCCTGTAAAACTGTGTAGAAAACCCATGTTGACTTATCAGATTCTCATTCAAAACCCTAAGTCAATATACATGATAAAATAATATTAATGATACATATGAGACAAAAGAGATATATCATAGTCATCTACCAATTAGGCCCTTTGAATTTTCTAATTGTCGATTATCTTTGACATATGGCGTCTTCTTATTTGTGACAGGATGTTGATCGTAGATTAGACACATTTTGAATATCATCCAACTTTAAACCTTCTCTAATCCAGTGACCCCATGACTATTAAGTCTCTTTATCTCTTTAGAATTCCTTTACCCTCGGTTTAATCATGAGATCCAGAGACAGAAGTGATATTGAATTAACTCATCGCAAACCGAAGTGACACCCATGGTTACCCACTAGCATTGGTCTCAAGATTGCCAGATGATTTTGTTGACTCAGGGTTTATCAAGATATAAAATGACTATCGTTAGATCTTCACTGTCATCTATGATCGATATTTAATCTCATGATTTTTGATGAGGTCATAAAAATATTCAGAGACTCAGTGACTAAGGAGATAATACCTAGGCCCGCTTAGTGCCACATGTAACCTTTTCATTCATCTGTTAGTGCTTATTCAGATTTTGTTAGTAATTTGACCGAGGCTTAACTCTTGGTCCGATTAGGAGACTTTGTGACTATGTAGTCTCATAGTCTCAAGACTATTCACTTAACCCCTGATATATCAAGCGATACTCTGACAAAAGGAAATGGTAATTGCGCTAATGAATTAGGGTTTCCCACTACGAGATAAAGCGATTGTGTAGTCACAAAGTCGGAAGCATTTCAAGTAAACCCTAAAATCATGTGGAGAAAAAATGACTACCTCTAGATTAGAGATGTCATCGATAGTTAAGATATAAACCTTAGCCATTTAAATCATCTTGAAAATCTAGGTTGCACCAGTGGCTCTTTGTGGAGATGTATGTTCATACCTGGACATAGAAAGATCCCAACTATCTCTGGAGAAAAAGACCAAAACAGAGAAAAAGAAATAATCTAAAACAAAAACAAAAACTAAGAAAGTAAAATGAAAAATTAAGGATACTTCTTGTCTATTTTAGGAGAAAAATGGCTTCAAATATTGGGCATGGGTTGGAAATTCTTGGACATGTCCCTCTGTATCTTGCAAAAGATAACTATGTTCTCCTTCACTGTCATAAATAACATAAGGTCCAAGCCATAAAGCTTCAAATTTTTCATGCTTGCGTTTATCCTGATCTTTGGGATTCCACTTTAGCACCCAATCTCCTTTCTGAAGATTTCTATCCTTAGCTCTTTTGTCATGCAAAGTCTTCATCTGCAACTATTTTTTCACATTCTTTCTCTGTGCATCCATTCTGATTTCATCTAACTCCATAAGTTGGTTCATCCTATCTCCCATGAAGTCCATATCCTCTAATTTTTCCTCTTGGACAAATTTGTATACTGGGAGAAGATTATTCAATGGTAATCTGGCTTTTTTTCCATATACTAGCTCATAGGGGGCAAGTCCAGTAGATTTTTTAACCGTTATTTTGTCTTCCCAAAGTACAAGGGGTAATTTGGAATCCCATGCCCTTTTGTTTTTTGTTAACATCCTCTTAATGATTTTCAATATGTTTTTATTGCTTGACTCGGCCTGACCATTCCCTTGTGGATGGTAGGGGAAGAATATGACAGATTAATACCATACTTACTGCAAAATTCAGAAAATTTCTTGGATATAAAGAACATACCATTATCACAAATGATTTTGCAAGGGACACCAAATCTGGCTAATATATTTTTTGTTAAGAACTTCACAACTACCTTGCTTGTAGCTTGCCTACATGGTATGGCTTCAACCCATTTGGTGAAGTAATCTATTGCAACAAGGATCCATTTATGTTTCCCACTACAAACATCAGTGATCTCACTGATAAAGTCTATCCCCCACATTTGGAAAGGCTCTTCAGTTGACAAGGATCTTAGGGGTAATGCACCGTTATACTACAACTTTCTTGAGAGCCTTTGACAAGCTTCACATTTCCTAACATATGCATAGTTTTCCTTAAAAATATGAGGCCAATAATACCCAACATGAATAATTTTATGGGCAGTGGTTCTTGCTGAGAAGTGACCCCCACATACTCCATCATGTAATTCTTTCAAAACTTCTTCTGCTAAAGAAAATTTACTATATCAGTATACCATGGACATCTTTCAATTCTTACCACTGATTCCTTAATGCTTACTTGACTTATATGAATTGCCTCAAGGTTTGATTCTGCCATCATCTTTGCAAGACCCTATCCTCTGACCAATTTTGTTATCTGGATCTCCATGTCAAATTCTTGAATATGGTTTACCCATCTTGATCTTCTGCCTGTCACTTCAGATTGCTTAAATATGTCTTTGATCATTGCATTTGGTACGTAGGCTATCACCTTAGCTCCCACTAGATAGGGCCTAAAAGATTTTTTTGTCTTAACTAAAGCATAGGCTTTCTTTTCATTTATGTCATAGTTTAATTCTACTGCTTGGAGGGTTTTACTGAAGAATGCTATAGGTTTCTCATAACCCTCATCATTTTTCTGCAATATGACTACAGCAATAGTGTGATATGATGCAAAATAAAATATTTGGAAAGGCTTTGAAAAATATGGTGTCTTAAGAACTGGGGCTTCCTTAATAACCTTCTTAATGTTAGCAAATGCCTCTATAGCCTCATTAGACCATTTGATTTCCACACCTTTTTTAAGCATCTTAGCAATGGGTTTGATAATTTCAGCAAAATTAGGGACAAACCTTCTTACAAAATTTATTTGCCCAAAAAATGACTAGATACCTTTGATATTTTTAGGAATTTGAATCTTGTCAATGGCTACAATCCATTCAGGATCTATCCTTACACCATCCTTGGATACAATATGGCCATGAATATTTCCTTCTATAATCCTAAAATGACGCTTCTTTGGGTTTAAAGATATACCATACTCTAAAGCTCTTTTGAAAATCCGCTCCAAGTGACTGCAATGATCATCTTCCTTCTTAGAATAAGCTATCAAATCATCCTAATACACTTCCATAATAAGGTCAATCAAACCATCAAATGCCACATCCATTGCCCTTTGAAAGGTTTTTCTTGCATTGGTTAACCCAAAAGGCATTCTTTCATATACATAGGTTCCCCAAGGTGTGGTGAAGGTTGTCTTATACTGTTCTAATTCTTTGACCTTCACTTGGTTATACCTTGAAAGCTCATCCATCATTGATAATAATTCATTTCCAGTGACCTTTTGTAGGAGAGATTCCAAATTTGGCAATGCATAATTATCTTTTAAAGATGATATATTTAGATTTCTAAAGTCCACGCACAACCTTATGTCTCCATTCTTTTTTCTAACAGGGACTAAGTTTGACACACAAGTAGAATGTCTAATAGGCACAATTATACCTACATCCCTCATCTTAACAAGTTCTTCTCTCATCTTGGGATCCAGCATTGGGTTGATGGGACACTGCCTCTGTCTAAAAGGTTTTGCATCTAATTTCAGAGGAATTTCATGCTGAAATAGGTCATCTCTGTAATCTTTAAGGTCATCATATGACCATGCAAAGATGTTCCTATACTTTCTTAATATATTTATCAAACTAGCTCTGACTTTAGGAGTAAGTTTTTTGCCTATACAGACTTCCTTAGGGGTAAGGTCATTTCCTAAATTAATCTTCTCAATATCCTCTGATTCATTAACAACTTTACCCCTTTTGAAAGTTTCTTGGTCATCAAACACTCCTTCCAATGCAACTAGACCTCTAGGAAATTCATTGGTTTTTAACTGAACAATTTGCTTATCAAACAAGGTTTATTTTCCATCTTGAGTTTCAACATACCCATCCCATTCAATGCACTGATATTCATACTTATCCTCATTGATTAGAATTTTGAGGAGGTCTCTTTCATCTTCAAATATCTACCAATTATGCACGTTGTCAGGGACTGATGGCCTATTTTTTATCTCCACCTACACAATCTCATCAAAAGGTATATCAATCTTCTTGATGGCTATATTATCCATCAAGTCTGCAAGAAAATTCTCTGATCTCTCTATCCATTTAATTCCAAAGGCATCAAAGAATTCAATTAAGTCCCACACTAGATTTTTATATTTTTTTAATTTTGGATTCTTGGTGGTGAACTTATTTCTAACCTGAGAAACAATTAATTCAGAATCACCACATGCTAAGAGCATTTTAATACCATGATATTTTACAATATTAAGGCCAAGAATCAATGCTTCATATTCTAAAACATTATTAGTGCATTCAAAATTAAGAAGGAAAGAAAATTTAAGACTCCTACCACATGGGGACACAAAAGTGACCCTAGCACCATTACCTCCTTGTTGCATGCTCCATCAAAAGTCATTTTCCTAAGCTTATATTGGTTTTCCTGCAAATATATTTCAATAGGACTATCAATTTTCAATATTGGTTTAGTAATACTTACCTGAAAGTTGTCCATGTCTGAATGGAAAAAATTTATCTTTTCAATCCCAACGTCCTTGTCAATGATGTATTGAGACCTAGGCTCTCTGCAAATTTTTACTTCCCTACCATTCACTGGGATGGTGGCATAAGATAAATACAATTGAATATGACCACCTACAAGGTTAGACCATTGCCTAGATAGAAGCGTTCTATAATATGCAGGCACTTCAACAACAGTGATATCAATTTTATAAGACATTTTAGGACAAGAAGGAAACTTAGATTCTACATCCTTCATGATACCCACAATAGGGATAGACCTATTGTCCATGGCATAGCATCTTCCATAAGTAGTGTCCACTTTCATTCCAAGTTCCTTCATGACCTCTGCAGGCATGATGTTCACTGCTGCCCCTGAGTCTATCATGTAATTCTTGAGCAACTTATTGTTAATTATTAGAGTTAAATAAAAAGGATCAACATGTGCAACATTCTGAGAAACAAATGTTCTTAAATAAACAACAGGAGGATCTTCATTTACTATTTTTTGATTTAAATCCTCATAAAAAACATTACCTAAGGTAGATAGTACTTTTATGGTTTCATCCTTATACTCGGGAACTTTCATCATTTCAAATAATGGAACAAAAACCTTTACCTTAGATAAGGCATTGAAAATGAAAGAATTATTACTTGGGACAAATTTATTGACCATTTTTTTCTCCTTTTCTACTTTAGGTATTTGCTGAGAGTCTACCTGTTGGCTTGTTTCTGCATCATCTTTGGTTTCTTTTGGATTAGGTGGATTTACCTTTTTCTTTGGCATTTTGGTAGGTACTCCTACAATTTTTCCTTGATCGGCATTCACTATTCTATTCCTTAGTTTGTAGTTGTTTCTTGCCTCTTCAATGGCTGCAACAGTATATGCTTCCTTTTCCTCATTTGTCAATCTTTTGATAACTGGCAATTCACCTCCCTTTTTATTACAATGGTATATTTTGTTCAAATCTTCATGGTAAACATGTTCTTCCTCAGAAGAACTATAATCATCTTCTCCCCACATTGGCTCTGATGAGACATTATTCACTGCGGGCTTCTCCTCATCATTATAATCTTCTTCTTCTTCTTGAAACCTTTGGGCCACAACATAGCCATCAGGGGAATGGGGTAAATTGCAAGCATCACACCAAGGATACTCCTCCACTAGATGATTACTTCTCTTCAATGGATCCAGTGTCTCCTTAGCATAAGATTGGTTTTTTAGGCTTTCCATCTTTCCATGCAATCTTATATGGCATGTCTTGCAATCTAGGCCTATCATTTTTATAAAAAGGTGGCCTGTCATTTTTGGAAAATGTTGGTCTATCATTCTTAGAAAATGCTAGTCTATCATCCCTACCTTGTTTAGCATTCAAATTTTTTAGCATATCCATAATTTATTTTAAATCATTCTTCTTAGGAGCTCTTGGATTGTGCAAGTTAGTATCACTCCCTTTTTCTACCCTACCAGTAGCTCTTCTATTATTTTCAATAGTAGAGGCTATTTTGAAAGATTGCTGCAATGTGGCAGGGCCTTGTGATCTGATTTCATAATGAGTTTTACTGTCAAATGCAATCAGATAGAAATCAATCAGGAAAGAATCCATAGGCCTAATTTTTCTTGGGATTCTATTTAGAAATTTATTAAATCTTTTGTTAAATTCTGCAACTATCTCATTAAAGTTCTTTTTAATGCTGGTTAGTTCATGAGATGCAAATGTTGTATCATTATGGTCACCAAATTGTTCAATGAACTGATTTACAAAATCACACCAGCTTGAAATTTTTCGATGAGATGTAAAAAGAGTTTGATATTTCTATGATAGGTGAGATGAAATTCTTTCTTGGCCTGCAAATTACACAAATAGATTAAGTTATTTTCATATCTCAGTCCAAGTATGTGAATGAATTGTTGAATAAATTTGGTATGGATGATTCAAAACCTATTGGTACTCCTATGATTACTGGTTGCAAATTGCCAAAAAAAGATTATATACCTAATGCAAATTAGACAAGATATAGATCTATGATTGGTAGCTTAATATACTTGATAGAAACTAGACTAGATATTATGAATTATGTTTGCATTGTTGCTAGATTTCAAGAAGAACCAAAGGAATCACATGTTGTTTCTATTAAGAGGATATTCATATACTTGAAAGGAACAGTTCATTAAGGCTCATAGTATGGAAAGGATGATGATTTTACATTGAGTGAAAATTACTATTGTGGTTTTAGTAGGTAATGTGGATGATAGAAAGAGCACAAGTGGTGGAGCATTCTTTTTGGGTAAAAGATTAGTCTCATGGGAAAGTAAGAAATTTTTTTTTATTTCATAATCTACTACTGAAGCTAAATATGTTTTACTGCCATTAATTGTACACAAGTAATGTGGATGAAGAAAATGTTGAAATATATCAAAGTGACTATTGATGAGCCTATTATTGTGAAAATTCAAGTGCTATCAATATTTCAAAGAACCCCATGTTGCATTCAAAGACAAAAGCTATTTCTATTAAATATCATTTCTTGAGAGTCAAGGTCAGTGAGAAAGAAATCAGATTGGAGTATGTATCTACAAAGAGTAGATTGCAGATATTTTCATGAAGCCCTTGCAAAAGGATACTTTTGAGTATCTCTGAGGTAAGATTGGGTTAATTTATCCTCCTAATAAGAGCTAGATATTCATTAGTCCAATTTTCTTACAGATTATCATTAATCAAGATTGATGTTTTTGATGGCTACTCCTTAGGGGGAGCAGTGGTTAGTGGTTGAGATGTTTTGTTCATATTTTTGGCCTCTATGACTTAATGCATACATGTGACTTTGTAATTGATGTCAAAGCGAGAGATATTCATGTGAAAATCAAGTATGACTATATGCTAGAGAGATTGTTAGAGATACTTTGAAAGATATTGTAGATATTGTTTCTTTGTGCATTGATTTGATTTTTCATATCAAATGTTTCCATCAATGCTCAAGGGGTATATTGTTGACATATTGTTGAGATTGTGCATATATGTGCAGACATTAATGTTTTGTCATTGATGTAAACATATTCCTACATTTGGTGATAGTGTTTCTATGATGTTCAATGAGATGATTTCCATGGTATGACTACTATATTGAATATCACATGTTGTGAAGGTAAAAATATTTTTATTGATGTCTATACTTGATCTTGTTAATGTTGATATTGTGTTGGGAGATTGTTGGATATTGTGGTGCAGTTATAAGGAGTCATTTATTTGGTTGTCATTGATGTAAACTAAGTCAGTATAGTGCAACTAAGTTAGTATAGTCATAATATATTAAACAAGTAAAGTGAAGATACAATCAGTAAGGAGGTAATACTAAAAATTGGTTAAGTCCAGAAGATTGGTAGATTGTGGAAAAATCACTTTGGTGGAAATCATGGTACAAATGGAATTATGAGGAGTGTTCATAGATTTAGTTTCAACTATCTTATATTGCAATGTGGTACCAACCATAACTCATTTGGTTGAGTGGTGATAGAGTTTTTAGTGTCACAAACACCAAGATAGGTATAACTCTTATGTTCTTGATCTACCAATCAATAAATCATAGATCGATGAGTGGTAAAGTATGTGTGATCATTTATAATGATATGATGATGTGGAATAAATATTATACATCCAATGAATTTTTATTTACAAGATTGGTGCAAGAGTTTAAGATAGATTTGAGGAGTTATATTGGAGAATTCAAAACGTGTTAATTACCATGGAGATATAAACTTGCAGATCTTAGCTTGACCTAAGGTGGTCATGATAAATTGTTTCTTTCATTGAGATTATCAATTTGACACATGGTGATGTCATGGGAAAGCAATTTTAAGATCAATTTTATGTCAGTGTAAGTAGTTTATTTATAGGAACTGTTCATATTGAAAAGTAAGTTGTTATTGTTGTTAACAAAAGTTGCAAGAGTTTTTTTGGATGATTAGGGTTTTGTGATTTCAGGTTGAGGTTGTGATCAGAGAGGAAAGAGAAGAGAGTAGTTATAGATTACAAAGATCTTATAGGATCTGACAAGAAATCAGTACTACATCTAGATCACTAATCTTGTTGTTCCCTAATAGTTGCAGCGAGCAAAATACCTTAACCAGATGAACTCTAACAAGTTCTTTTTTAAATCCTTTAATAGGGTAACTTCTTCATTGAGGTTTAAAATCATCTAGAAAGATAGATCATATCTAGTCTTATTGTACTCCTAATAGTGTACTAATCACTTCTAACTAGGTGAATCGTCAGAAAGGGTATTTGTACCTCCTAAAAGGGAAAACTCCTATACTACAATATTGGGCTTGTGGGTGTCATGCCCACAATGATTTTTACTCTCTTACAAGGATTTCCATGTGAAAATATCATTGTTATATATGTGGAACTTATGGATTCTTGTTATTAATTTCTATTATATATTTTCATCAGTTACTTGTTTTATAGTTTGGAAAGTATTTCAGAAACTATTTAGATCACTGGTTGAATTAGTTCACTATCTGTATGTACTGATTCTCCCCACTTCTCAGTTCTATTATTTCCAACAATTGGTATCAAAGCTTAGGTCCCCTTGGTGATAATTCAAACAACTTTGGAAAATATCCACTATCATAGAAGAGTAAAGGTATGAGATACAACATGATAATGTAGAAAAGATGATCAAGGAGCTAAAGGAAAAGCTGAGACACTCTCTTGCAAAGAGGAGAGAACTTGCTAATCAATTGAGTGAAAGTAAAAACTACATAGAAAAATTGTCTGAAGGAAGTACATCTGAAGAATTTGAAGAAGTACTAGAAAATATTTTGGAAAAGAACAAGAAGGTTAAATAAAATATGGCTAATATGAAAAGAGATCTTGAAATTTAATATGTCAGGATGTGTGAAGATCTAGAAGGAAAAAGGAGTGTAGAAGATGCCAAGAAAATTGTTGATGATGCCCTAAAAGAAAAAGTTGAAGAGCTTGTCAAACTAAGACAAGAATTTACCCTATATCAGAATTAAATGAAGGATACTACTATAGAGAATCTTTAATTATTAACTGAGAATGAAAGACTTAGGGAGATGAATGAGTCATTGAGGAAAGAAACAGAAATTGAAAAAGAACCAAATGAAAAGCTGGAGAAATATAATGAAAGATAAAAAAATCATGATGAACAACTGAAAATTCAAAGAAGACACAAAGATATAGCTGATCTAGGTTATTCAAGAGAAGGAATATTTGAAATCAGAGAGTCCTCTAAAGCCGAACCTAAGGAGGCACATAAAGATCAAAAGGTAGATCCAATAAAATTATTTAAGAAACTTAAAAAACCTACATTTTATAAGCGTGGAAAGCTTGGTCATACTAAAAATATGTGTAGGAGTATATTGGTGAATAGACCTTATTCTTTTAATGGTTATTGTTACAATTTTCAAAAGTGTGGTCATGTTGCATATGAGTGTAGATCTAGGTCTATTAGTAGATATCAAAATAGATCCAATGATGGTAACTTTGATGGATACTATTTTTCATGCAAAAAATATGGACACAAAGATGAAAATTGTAGGTCAAGTGTATATGCACCTAGGTCACCTGTCACATCGGTGAATACTAGTAGAAGGCAAAGATAATTCAATATGAAATTTTCTATATGTGGTAACTATGGATGAATAGAAATAAATTAAGAACTATGAGAGGTATTATTGGTCCTTGGAAGTCAACCAGTATGGCACATTTTTCTGTCATAAGATAGGTTATCTAGGTAGAGATTGTCAGTTCATGAACCAATCTCTTCATCAGTCAGAAAATAGAAAAGAAAAGCTGGTTGCTAATGTTGATGAAGATAAAAGTGATATGAAGAAGACATGGGTAAAGAAAAATGAACTAAATTACTCTGAGTTGATAAAGAATTTCACAAGTATAGGAAATGTGGAGGTTCCACCAGTAAACTAAGAATATCATTTTATTAGGAGGGGCACTTACTGAAAAATCCATTACCCATCCCCTAGATTCAAGACCAGTAAAAATATATATGTAAATTTCTGTGTAAGTTTCTATGATTTTGGTTTTGAGATTGTGTATAGATTGGATTTAGATTTCAAGGTCAAATATCTATTTGATAGCAGTTGAGAATTCGAGAGCTTTCTTGAACAATTGTGTGCAAAAGGATACTTTTGTGATTGAGATATAGAGTTATTTTCATATTGAGATTTCATGAAAAACTAATCTGTGTATTGAAAGATATAATTTTTGTCTGTCATTAGATTTTTGTACTTCTACAGTTGGTCGTAATGGTAGAGAACATTGATACACCAGTTCTGGTGAATATTTCAGAGGAACCTTGACCTGTATTCAAACTAAATCCTATTAGAATGATTTAGAATATCTGAGAGGGGGGTGAATTAGTTATCCCCAGGTCCATATGTACCAAATGAAATTATAGACACTTCAACCAACTTAGATCTACTCAACAATCCACTCGGTCTCTATAGCATATAATCAATAACATAAACTTGCAGTTCATTGTCCTAAAGTTATCAACTTGTAGAATATAAAAATATTAATAGTAAAACACATCAAATAACATTCACACAAGTATGACACCAAGATTTAATGTGGAAACCCAATATGGAAAAAAAATACCAATAAAATGATACCAATTTTTCACTCTTTTGAAGTGAGTTGTATGAGGAGCCAACCCTGTTAAATGTTACAATACACACTGTCAAATGTGACCCTATTAAAGGATTTAATCACCCTATTAAAAGTGAGCCTTGTTAGAGGACTTAGATCATTCCATTAGAATGTCACCTTGATTAAAGCATTTACAATATGACTGTTAGGTCAACCTTGGTTAAAAGTATTTTGACTGATACAATGGTTAGAAAGTAACAATATATTTGATCTGAAACATACAATCACTTTGCAAATACAAATCCACTTTCACTCAAATAATAATTCACTGACTGGCCACCATTTTCATCTCTATCTCTCAGATCCTCTTGGAAATCTATCAAGTAATCACTACTGTGTAGTCCTATACTTCTCTTCTCATCTTTCTTTGCCTTTTGCTTAGATTTTACAATCAACTGAATCAAAATCTACACACATAACCTACAATTAGATTAATCTTATACCTCTCTGATCAGGTAGCTAGATCTTTTTCCACTTAATCACCACCATAGATCTTAGGGTTTGGTCAAATCCAATGAATCCTTCCAACATTTTATTCTCCTTCTATCTTGTAGAATACATATCAACACTCCTTCTTGAATCCATACATAAAAATGGTTAAACATATATTAAATGCTCATTTAATTCTCCATAATGATCATCCTTATCTTAAATACACTTTACATATCCCAATAATTCAAATATGTTAGCTCGAATCTCAAATATTTCTCAGACTGTCAAAATATTAACACTCAGTCATCACTGTGTTCTTCTACTTGGTCATCACTAGATAACTCGGTAATTACTGACGCTCGATAAATACTGATGCTCCATCGACACTATATTTTCTCAACATGTACTCGCACTTGGTTGACAGTCGCATCACTCAACACATACATAATTTCCTTAATATTCTACTTTGTTACTCATTCAAGACTAAACTTTTAGTCTTCCAATCTTCACTTGGTGTTAAAGATAAACAACATATTACCTTACCAAGGTGCAATCTATCTATGCAGGAGCACCTAAGCTACAAGAGGTTAAATGTCCAAATGTGAGAAATTTGATTTTATTTGGTTCATTTATGATCTATAAGGTCATTTTATTAAGTATTGAGTCCATTTGAATCAAGATGTAAGGCTATTTGAAGCCATTTGTAAAAGTTGTCATATGTGTCCTAGTAACGTCATGAATTTGGCAAATGACAAAAGTCTGTAAAGAAGCTATGAAATTGCATAAATATTTTTAAAATTTCATTTTGGGATCATTTTTATGTGTTAGGATGGTTTCTACAAAGTTTCAAAGTCATCTTATAAAAATTGTAAAAGTTGTCAAGCAAGAAAAGTTGTCAACTGCATAAATATTGCATTAAAAGTTGTAAAAGGGAGTTTAATGGTTACAAGAGGTAGTTGTAAGGTCAAAACTGAATAAAAATATATAAAAGGTCATTTTATCGTCATTCAAAATAATATTTGAAGGAAGGAAATATTTTGATGCATTCTATTGTTGTTGTTTTGATTGGTTTTTCTATTTTAGTGTTGGTTCTAGGCCGTTTACAGCCATGTACGACCTGGAACCATATAAATATATAATTTTTAGATATTAGGATGTATTAAATTCCTTCTCCTTTTTGTTTGGAATAATTTCATTCTATTTTGAGAAAGTTATGAAGGTTTTTGTGAAAGTGGTAAATTGTAGATTTAAGGATTCCATGGAACAGTCATGTTTCATCATGTGGTATGAACACATATGGAAGGCTTAGAATGTATAAATTGATTCCTTATATATATATATATATATATATATATATATATATTTCGTTTCCCTTTGATTAGAGTCATTTTTATTCATATTTGTGAAAGTTATGACCATTTTAGTGAAACCTGGTTTTAAACAGTCTTCAATGGAGTGGTAGTCAATGATGTCTATCTATCTCATGATTTACACAATGGAAAAATCTGTATCTTATATTTTTGTAAACTTGATTCAAAGAGGGTCAATATGGTTTTAGTTTAGTTTCAAACTATTGTGTATTTTGAAAGTTATATGATTCCCTAGGCGGATTGGGAAAATAAAGTTTATGTTTTATGACAACAAAATGGGTCTCGGTGCAGAAAGCATATCTTTTGAATGAAAGGTTGGATTTGGCTAATTGTTAGATAATTTGGAAAAAATCTAATTATGAAAAAATTCACAACATAAAATTTCAAAATAATGTATTTTTGGAAAGTTATGAGGTATAGAGTATGGGTCCGTAAATTTGAAACAATTATTTGTTAAAATGGAATCAAAGCAATGAATATTGTGTTGATGAAATATGCCTCTCATATATGATTTAAAAGTGATAATAATATGGTTAGATAAATATGATCCTATATGGTTGATTGTGATTTTAGGATGATTTGCATCAAATTGGTATCAGAGCCCAGAAAAAGGTCTAGGTTGTGAGAGATGTTATTGTCTTGGTTTTTGTTAATGAAATATGGTTGCACGTACCTATCCACTAACTTGTAAGTGGGAAGAAATGAGAATTATTCCATGACCATTCTATAATAGATATCAGGTTGGGTGAGAAGGTGCAAGTGAGGCATCTTCTAGGATCTATATTGGGTGAGATGGATGGTCCAGTTGAATGCCAAAAGACTAGGGAAAGAGGAAGGATGAGACTCCTGAGTTATTAGTGAGTTTGTAGCAGTAAGAGTGGTGGATTTCTGACTGATGGTACCTTGGGAGTTTTAGCCATGAATGCTCCACTGATAGGGACACTAGAGAAGAAGAAGGAAATGATTGTCCTGTATCCTTGAAAGGAAAGTTGATGAGAGAAGAGGCATGAAGAGGAAAAGGCAAAGGAAGGTAAAAGTGAAGAAGGTTTTCAAATATTTTTCTCGTAGGTTATTGGTTCCATGTTTCCAAGGAACTTGGAAAATTTTGAAGGGCCGAAGTATGATGCAGAAGCACCTAAGCTACAAGTGTAACCACCCTAATTTGGTCTACTCTGACTAGAGACCCTATTTTCCCTAAGTGTGATCATACCCTAGTTATGTAAGGACAATTCTTCAATTAATTGGCATAATTCATCTAACTCAAATTTAATCTCCTATGTGATCTTATCACTAATTTACATTAATTTCTTTAGCCAATTAAATCAAATCAAATCAATTAAATAAAAATAAATAAATACATGGCTTGATGACATGTAACTGATTGAATGTTTGATAATGTTAATTTGAAGATGATGCAAGACATTAAATCAGTTAATGGTTTGTATTGTCATTGATGTCAACTTGATATCATCTATACAGTCATGCACATAATGCCAAAGACTTCATAGAATCAATGGAACAGAGATTATGCTTTCAGCAATGCATAAAAGTCAAGTATTCACTAAGTGATAGACAACACTGACAAAGTGCACACCATAGATAAAGGAAAAGAAAAAGTCATAGTGATACTCAATGAGCAGAAGACAGTGTTGCCCGACAAAGAAAAATCATATTGATACCCGATGAGTAAAATCATAGGATGCCAGACAGACAGAGATCTCGAAGTTGACTGGAGTCACACCGATGGAATTGGCATTTTTCACTGATGACTAACTGTAGAGTTGACTGATAGAATAAAGAGTTCAGAAAATGACAAAATATCTAGCTGGCAGAGCTTAAAGATAGACTTAACTGGTTGTTTTATTTGTTTTATTCAACCAGAGTTAAGTAATTGATTTAAAGAAGATTTGTATAGTTGGCAAGAAGATAACTATGAGATAAATCAGGAGTTAAAGCTTTAAATCAAATTGGATGGATTTTTTTTCACGCCAAGAATCAAGAATCAAGAATCAAGAAATAGTGAATATCATGTCTATATAAGAGACAAGCATAATTAATTTTCGCAATCACATACATGGGAAGGGGAGTGAATAGAAAGAGGATGCAGAAGAGAAACTAATGAAGGATAACTTCATACAGTCCTGATCAATCAAGATGAAGGAGAGCTAAAGAATTCTACAGATACCAACGAACAGTGAAGCACAACATCACAGAGGAGAAAGTGTGGAGCACAAATAATTGAATTGATACATTGATCAGAGAGGTAATGTACTTAAAAATATCTAAAAATCTATAATTCAAGTTGCATTAGAAACAGGTCATTGTGTTTCAGTTTAACCATTGAAGCATCAAGTCTCTTAACATAGTAGAACTTAACAGTCTTCTATATATTGACGTACATCCCAAGGAGAGCTAAAAAGGTTGATTGATGAAAGTAGCATTGAAATTTCCTAAAGCCTATTGACAGTCTAAGAAAAAGGCTGATTCAAGGATGGTAGAAAGATTTGCCTAAAGCCTATTGAAATTCTATGAAGGAGGCTGATTCAAGGATGGTAGCAAAGAGATGCATGATACTAAGTGATAACCTCTATGTATAAAATCCTCTAACAAGGTCACACCTAATAGTGTGTTTGTAACCTTTAACAGGGATAGCTCCTAACAGGGTTCACTTTAGAAGAGTGAAAATTTGGGGTACCGGTCCCAGTGGTTTTTCCCTTAATAGGGTTTCCACATTAAAATCCATGTGTTATGTGTGTATGGTTTATTACTTTACTATTTTACATTTCACATATGCAATTCTGGATTGATTGGTATGCTCTGCATATTTACTGAGTATCAGTAAATAGTTTTATTGCTTATCGGTTATCAAGGAGAATAAGGACAGACAAGGAAAACTGATAGATAGTTAATTATTATAATTATTTCATGGCATGCATATTGTAGGGACTTAATAATATGAGGTGTATTGATTGGTGGTTAAATTTTAAAGGATAATTTTTTAAGCCATTGATTCACCCTGCCTCTCAGTTATTACTAGCAATTGGTATCAGAGCTTGTGTGCTTAGAAGGAAGGTTTCAAGAACTAAGTAAAGATTAGAAGATGAATAGAAGAGATGTGCCCAAGTTGAACAAAGAAAACTTTTCTTCATGGAAAAGTAGGATAAGAATCCACTTGTCAGGTATTGGCAATGATATTACTCAATACTTAGATATTGAATATGTGTTTCCTACAGGATTATTGATAGTAGATCAATTGAGAGAGAAGCATGAGCATAACTGCATGGTTATAGAGATTTCTTCCTCACTCTCTGATGCTGAATTTGAAGATGTCAAGGACTACAAAATTGCAAAGAAAATGTGGGACAAACTGAAGCTTGTACATGGAGATGATACAAATGTTCTAAGAGCCAAGGAAGAAATCCTTAGAGGAAAGTTTGATGATATCAGAATGAAAGAAGGAGAAAAAATCACACAGTATAGCACAAGAATAAAAGAAGTAGTCAATGATATATGAGGTACTAGAGGTACACTTGAAGAAGAAACATTGGTAAGTAAAATCTTAAGAACCTTATTACCTGTATATGCTATTAGAGTTTCTGATATTCAAGAAATGAGAGCAGTAGCAAACAATACAGTTACTATTGATAGTTTAATTGGTAGACTAATTTCATTTGAGATGAATAACTTTGACAATAGTGTCTTACCAAACTTATAGTCTGCATTTAAGTCTTCTATGAGAATAAGAAAATCCAGTCAGAGAAACACATCTAGAAAAGATAGTGAAAGTGAAAGTGAAGAAGAAGATCAAGATGAAATAGAAGCACTCATGGTAAGGAGAATGCAAAGAGGCAAAGGTAAATACAAAGGAAAGTTACCACTTGTATGCTTTAATTGTAAAGAGATTGGACACTTTTCTACAAGATGTCCTAACAGAAGAAAAGATGACAAAAGTAATGACAGATATTTTGAGAAGAAATCTGACAGAGGTGATAACAAATATTATAGAGGTTACCAACAATCAAAAAGAAATGATACCCAAGACTACAAGGATAAAGGCAAGAAGGCTAGCTACCTAGCTTCTTGAAAAGATGAAGATACTGACACCGAACCTGATGATGACATTGAGAGTGTATTTGTAGCTATGAAGGATGATTCAGATGAAGATGAAAGGTATGAAGAAACTGCACTCATATCTAAGGTTAGTAAGAATGATATCTAGATTAAAGATAGTGGCTGCACTCACCATATGACCGGTGACAAAGAAAAGTTTAACACTTTTGAATATTATAATGGTGGTACAGTAAGAATGGGAAATGATACACCTTGTCCGGTTGAAGGTAAAGGAACAATAATGTTGAATAACCTGATTAAATGTGAAAAT
>MU227195.1:383292-398705 GCA_018584345.1 Thuja plicata | reverse complement strand
ATCATATTTGGAGGCAATGATATGCTATGCAAATCATTTGCTGATGAGATGAGAAAAGAGTTTGAGATGTCTATGTTTGGTGAGATCAAGTTCTTTCTTGGTCTACAAATCATTCAACAAAGTGAAGTTATTTTAATTACATAGTCCAAATACATCAAAGAGGTCTTGAAAATATTCAAAATGGAAGATTCCAAACCAGTTGGAACACCGATGGCTACTAGATGCAAATTAACAAAGGAAGGAAAGACAACAGAGGTAAATCAGACTTTGTATAGATCAATGATAGGAAAACTCATTTATGTTGTACACAGTAGACCAGATATTGCACATGCAGTAGGAATTGTTGCTAGATTTTTTGCTAACCCCAGGGAATCACATATGACTGCTATGAAAAGAATCTTAAGATATTTGAAGAATACTGAGGAATTTGGCTTATGGTATAGAAGAGAAGGAAAATTTGAACTAAAAGTGTTTATCGACATTGATTGGGATGGAAATCTTGATGACCGAAAGAGAACAACTAGAGGAGAATTCTTTATGGGTGACAGACTTGTCACATGGATTAGCAAGAAGCAAGGATGCATATCTCTGTCTACTACAGAAGTAGAATATGTTGTTGATGCTGCAAATTGCTCAAATATTGCATGGATCAAATAATTGCTAGAAGGTATGCATATGAAGATCTCAGAACCAGTGATTATCTATTGTGATAACACCAGTGCAATAAACATTTCCAAGAATCCAATCATGCATTCCAAGGCAAAACACATTGCAATCAAGTATCATTACTTAAGAGAACAAGTTCAAGAAAAAGAGGTGATACTTGAGTATGTGCAATCAAAAGAACAATTGGCCAAGCCACTACCCAAGGATATATTTGAGTACATGAGAAAGAGACTAGGGGTCAAACCCTTGTCTACCAATCAGCAAAAGACTGAAGGCTACATCAGCCTATATATTATTAGAATATCATTCATGTTGATGCAAGAGAAAAGATGAACTTCAAAGATACACCTATATACAGAAAGGTATATATCAGAACTGAGTACCAGAGCATATTGTTGTAATGTTGATGGATAAGGGAAATTCAAGGAATATATTATGGATAGAAGAAAATAATTGTTTGACATGAATGTCAGATATTTGTAAAATATTTGTTTGGCATTGTTTTCAAAGGGAGAGAATGTATCCATATTATCACAAGAAATTATTCATTATCAGATTACTCCAAATAGGGAGAGATCATATCCATAGGGAGAGAATTTGTATGAAAGAATCATATACAAAGGGAAAGTTGCTGACAAGAGACAGAGACATCAAAGAAGAAGATCAGTCAAAAGAGAGAAATTGACACAAGAAGAGAATACAACACATAAATACAAGAAACATAGAAAGCTACAAGAATCAAATCTAAGCTAACACAGAGCTTACCAGCTGTCAAACATTTTTATCAGTTATCAAAACAAATTGTTTGGTAATTTGACGAATCTCAACAATTGTATTTCATATTGTATTAGAAATAGTATAGTGTGATAATATAATATGTTGCCATCAATGCCAAAGGGAGAGAATGATGACATGTAACTAATTGAATGTTTGATAATGTTAAGTTGAAGATGATGCAAGACATTAAATCAGTTAATGGTTTGTATTGTCATTGATGTCAACTTGATATCATTTATACGGTCATGTACATAATGCCAAAGACTTCAGAGAATCAATGGAATAGAGATTATGCTTTCAGTAATGGATAAAAGTCAAGTATTCACTAAGTGATAGACAACACCGATAGAGTGCACACCATCGGTAAACGCAAAGAAAAAGTCACAGTGATACCCAACGAGCAAAAGACAGTGTTTCCCGATGAAGCAAAATCATAGTGATACCCGACGAGTAAAATCATAGGGTGCCCGACAGATGTAGATCCCGAAGCTGATTGGAGTCACACTGACGGAACTGGCAGTTGTCACTGATGACTAACTGCAGAGTTGACATGCATAATAGAGAGTTTAGAAAATGACAAAATATCTAGCTGGCAGAGCTTAAGGATAGACTTAACTGGTTGTTTCATTTGTTTTATTTGACCAAATTTAAGTAATTGATTTAAAGAATATTTCTACAGTTGGCAAGAAGATAACTGCGAGATAAATCAGGAGTTAAAGATTTAAATCAAATTGGCTGGATTGTTTTTCTCACCAAGAATTAAGAATCAAGAATCAAGAAACAATGAATATAATGTCTATATAAGAGACAAGAATAATTCATTTCTGTAATCATATACACTAGAAGGGGAGTGAATAGAAAGAGGATGCTAAAGAGAAATTGATGAAGGATAACTTCATACAGTCCTTATTAATCAAGCTGAAGGAGAGCTAAAGAATTCTTTAGACACTGACGAATAGTGAAGCACATAATCACAGAGCAGAAAGTGTGAAGCACAAAGAATCAAATTGATACATTGATCAGAGAGGTAAAGTTCTTAAATAGATATGAAAATCTTCAATTCAAGTTGGATTAGAAACAGGTCATTGTGTTTCAGTTTAACCATTGAAGCATCAAGTCTCTTAACAGAGTAGGACTTAACAGTCTTCTATATATTGAGGTACATCCCAAGGAGTGCCAAAAAGGTTGATTCATGAAAGTAGCATTGAAATTTCCTAAAGCCTATTGACAGTATAAGAAGAAGGCTGATTCAAGGATGGTAGCAAGATTTTCATAAAGCCTATTGACAGTCTAAGAAGGAGGCTGATTCAAGGATGGTAGTAAATAGATGCCCGATACTAAGTGACAACCTCTATGTATAAAATCCTCTAACAAGGTCACACCTAACAGTGTGTTTGTAACCTTTAACAGGTTTGGCTCCTAACAGGGCTCACTTCAAAAGAGTGAAAATTTGGGGTACCGGTCCCAGTGGTTTTTCCGTTGACAGGGTTTCCACGTTAAAATCCATGTGTTATGTGTGTATGGTTTATTACTTTACTATTTTACATTTCACATATGCATTTCTGGATTGATTGGTATACTCTGCATATTGACTGAGTATCGGTAAATAGTTTTAGTGCTTATCGGTTATCAAGGAGAATAAGGACAGACAAGGAAAACCGACAGACAGTTAATTATTATAAGTATTTCATGGCATGCATCTTGTAGGGACTTAATAATTTGAGGTGTATTTATTGGTGGTTAAAGTTTAAAGGATAATTTTTTAAGCCACTTATTCACCCCCCCTCTCAGTTATTACTAACATGGCTAAGGTAATTAATTAAAAGGACTTAAATAAAATCCTAATTACAAATCATCACTTGCAAAATAGAAAGTCAATCCATTAGCCAATGAGAGTTAAATCACTTAGATCACCAAACATGGATCACCAAAGATTCAATCTCCACCTCTCTTCACAAATCAATCCTAACCTCTCATTCCTCAAATTCTTCTATAAAAGGAATGAATTTTGAGCTTAATGGGCCCCTAATTTTAGAATTTCATTTTGCAATCTTATGCTGCTCATATTTTTAGAGATTTTAAATGCATTTTAGCTCACTACTCTTATAATTTCATAATCTGTCAATTGGAGCTCTAAAATGAGCTTTGATTGAGCATTTAGCTTGCATTGTAGTTAAATCTTCCATTTTAACCATGATGTTGTCACTAATTTATGCATAATCTGAGGCAAATTATAACATATTTCATACTATTCTTAGATAGGGAGAAATATGTGGATTTTGGTGATGTATGTGTGTTTTTCCTTTGATATTTCATGTTTATCTCACTAATGCAATGACATATTGAAGTGTTGTGTTGTATCTAGTAGATCCAAAAAATACACACTCATTTATTGCACCCACTGTGGGGAAATTCCTTAGGTTTATCCTCATTTTTAACTTCTTTTTGGCTGATTTGTGCTCTCTATTTTCAGGTTCAAAGTCACCTTTAGTTTCCAAAGCTCACATGTAGGAAAGATCATCACATTCAGGAAAGGAAATCGCATCCTGGATTTCTGAAAATGAATCTAGTGGATCCTGAATCGCTTCTAGGTAAGACTCACATATGGTAAATCTTTAATCCTCACCTTTAGTGTAAAGGCTCGCATCTAGAACTATTAATTGCATACAAGAGTTTTAGGGTCACATTCAGGAAAGGAAGTCACATTTGGTTGGTTGAATTGCAAATTTAAAATTCTAACCACTAATATTCTAACCATGTTTTCTTGTGTTTTTTAAATAGCCTAACATTTGTTTGCAGGTTACTGTCAGAGACTTTTTTCTCAAAAAGTTGGAAAGCAACTACTAACTTGTAGTTTGCAGGTTACCGAATCATTCAACTTGACTCTATCTGTTCAAATCTTTCAAAAATAAATACATTTTCCATCACTTAGTAAATTGGCTAGAGGATTATGCTCTTTTTCTTTAAGGAAAATATGAAACTCACAAGTTAATTTAAGATTTGATAAGGAATTTAAGGAAATGAACCAAAAAAACTCACTTGTCTAAATTTTTGGGAAAGTAATTGAACAAGATATTCACTAAATCTTGTGGGTAAATGACCAAGCTCAATCTTTCTAATTTTTGGATAGTAAATGAACAAGCAAAGCACTAAATTTTTGGGAAAATGAACAAAGCTCAAGCCGTCTAGTTTTGGAAAAGTAATTGAACAAGAAAATCACCTTAATTTGGGGAAATTGAACAAGATAAATTTCCTTTCATATGCTTTGTTCTTTCTTACAATAGGAACTTAAAATTCAAACTTAAAATTATTACTTAGTCTCACTAGTGGATTTTCTCTTTTTTCCCAAGTTGGAAGAATCAAAGACTCATCATGGGGGATTGAGTTTTGAGTTACAAAGTTTGAGGAAATGAACATGTTTGGTGTGTTTGTGGGAAAAAACAACATAAAATAGGAGAGTATTATCTTCTTCTTTTGAAGAATTAGAAATCTAGACTCCTAAGCTCGCCAATCCTTTTGTATTGATTTCAAAACATTAGAGGGCCCACCGGTTGAAGAAAAAATCTCTCGGGATGACACAAGTGAGGACAGGTTTATACCAAACCTTCCAACTCACTATAATCAATATGCTTCCTTGTAGGCCAATGCCTCAGAAGATGTAGTTGGTTTTGTTCCTGGAATTTTGACATCATTCCTTGAACATGCTTGAGTATGTGTAGAGAGGAGCCTCTTGAATCTTTCTTGCAAGACTACACACATTTGAGTACTCATAGGGCTATACGCCTTAATTTTGCCTTGTGCAATTCTGGGGGACGATTGTGAATGGATTCCTACAATTACAAAACACTTGTAGTTAAAATAAACCCAGTTTATCTCTGAAAGGGTGATAATATTTGTGCAAGGCAAATTGTAATTGACCCAAGACACTCATCATTTCATGCCCTCACTTGGATTTGGAGTCCGCTAATATGACATCATGACTGGAGCCATTGTGTACTTGGTGATGGTCATATTATGATTATCATGTGAGTGTGTACTTGAGTCTACGAGAAAATATTTTCATTCTATGCCTAGAATCTGCGGAATAGGGAAAGTGTTTGATCACCCTTAACAAAAGAACATTACTTAAGGTGTCCTAAAATCTCATTAAAAAGATAAAATCCTTGAAACAAGCAATAATTTTCATTCCCTGACATACATGTTTACAACTCTTTGGAAAGTCTCAGAAAAAATCTGTTGTCAAAACAAATTTCACATAATTCAAGACAAAAAACTAAAAGAACATGAAAAAACATCAAAGGCTCACTTTTAGTTTTTCCTAGGTCACATCTAGTTGCATTATCTAACATCCAGGGAACATCACTTTTGGTCATTCCTAGCTCACATGCAGGAAAGTTGCTCGCATACAACATTTCAAAGCTTGCATTCAGTTTACATAAGCTCACATCTGGAAAATCAAACCTCGCATTTAGGGAGTCACATATGGGATAGTGGGTACTTGAACACATGCCTCTCAGATAAACTTAGTATTTTGGATACCCTTTTGGATGTTCAATCTAGTCTTGTTGCTCTTGTTGGTCTGCCTATCGCCATTTCATAATCTTCTTAAAATTATACCTTGCATGTCCTTTTTGGATTTTCACAATTGGTCCCAAAATGTGTGGTCTACTAACTTATCAAAACCTCTTGATTCCCAGCTCACTATCAGGGCATTCTAACCCTTTGATGTTGGAGTCATTTACTCACATAAAAAACAAACAAACTTCCACTACTTTGACACACTTACTTGAAAAATTTGGAATCCTATTTGACACTATTAGAAAACCTATGATGAAGTTGAGACCCACATTTCATGGTTAACACAAGACATAATCAATACCTTGTTGACAAATCAGAAATACCTCCTAGATTACTTCAGTTTCAACAAGGAGAGACATCTTGCAATCCCTTATACAATCAAGACTCACCCGCAATGGAAGCTCCTCATCAAGGATTGAGTACAAATTTTGAAGAATACAACAATGAACAAGACCAAAATGAAAGAGGGAGTAGTCATGAAGAAAAAAATATCAGTCATCCTTTGTTTTACTCAGATAGTGATGAAGATATATCTGAAGAAGAGTACAACAAGCTC
This sequence comes from Thuja plicata, assembly GCA_018584345.1. NCBI lineage: Eukaryota > Viridiplantae > Streptophyta > Pinopsida > Cupressales > Cupressaceae > Thuja > Thuja plicata. The sequence goes on along the minus strand of MU227195.1, from coordinate 392,128 downwards.
AAACAAAGTAGAAAATTCCATAGGACATTGGAGAAAATTATTGGTGAAGACAAGGAAAAATATTTCCTACACCTAGCCTCTCTTGGGATAAGACTTCCCAAAGACTATGATGTTGCCAACACCTATTTCTATTCTCACCAAACAATTGACCTTAATGCAATATGAAATTGCAACACTCAAGCAAGAAAAGGTCAAACGAACAAGAAAATACTCTTTGGAACACATTTGTCCATTTCCTTTTAACAAGAGTATCAACATGGTTTTGTTTCCTCCTAACATGGGAAAACCCAAATATGACAAGTACATGGGATAAAATGATCCTCATGACCAGGTTAGAGAGTTTTATGTTCTAAGCATTGAGTACATGCATGAACCTACCTATTTAATGAGGCTATTTTTGGGAAGTCTAGGCAAAAATGCTATGGATTGGTTCTCCAAACTCACACCTAGTGTGCAATATTTTGAAGAATTAATACAAATATTTTTACAACATTACTCCTACAATATACAACATAATGTAACCATGATGGATCTTTGTAACACAAAGAAACAAATCGGTGAATCCTTTACACAATTTTTACAAAGGTAGAGGAGAATCTTTGCGAGATACTCAAGCAATACCCGAATCTAAAAAGATATAAATATTCATTAACAACTTGGTACCCGAAATGAACTATGCTTTGCAAATTCAAGATTCACCAAGCTTTGATAGAATGATAAAAAATTCCATATGTGTTGAAGACGTCATGGTTAAGAAAGGAGAAATCACACTCCAAAGTGATAACAAATCTAACAACTACAAAAATAAACCTAAATGGTGGAACAATAATAATAATGTTGTTAGTGATGGAGTGGTAGAAGCATCCAATGCTAATTGTAAACTAGTGGTGTTCAATCTAATGAATAGATTACAAGCGAACAAAGAAGCTAAGGTAACAACCACAATACTAAGAGAAAATAAGAGAACAAAAAAGTAAACCATGGACTACACCTCAAAGAAAATTTTCTCCATTGGGAGAACCTCTTGAGATATTTTTGAAGACACTCTTGGATAAAAAATTAATCATGATACCTGATTTGAAACCTTGGGAAATGGAAGTTAAACCGTGATGGTGGAATGACAATGTCTATTGTTTCTTTCATTGAAAAAAACACATAAGACTAATGGTTTTTTTAAGCTCAAACACATTATACAAGACCTTATTGAAGGAGGCAAAATCAAGGTGGAAGGACATACCACTAATGAAAATCATATGACATTTAACAAACCATTCCCTAACTATGAAAATGGGGAAGCTTCTAAAAGAGAAGAAAATGAACTGAATTACACTTACTCTAATAACAATAATGTGATCAACATGTTGGACATTAAATATGAATCAATCAATGTGATCACTATTACAGGTGCCAAAGACACATAAACAAAATCAAACATGGTGACTTGAAGCCAAGCAAAAGCCATGATCAAAGGAGATAAATCCTTATCAAAGCAAGTGACATCCTCTAAAGTACCTATTGTCACAATTCCCAAATTAGCAGCAACAAGACAAACAGTTACTATCCCATCTGCAAACTATAACTTGGTAGACCAGTTGCAAATAAGCTCAGCTCAGATTTCTATATTTGAGTTACTCAAGATCTCTTCAGTGCATAGGGAAGTTCTTGAAAAATCCCTACATTCCACTAATGTTCCAAAAGACATTGATATAGACAAGTTCCAGGAAATGGTAAATCATATTTCATCTCCACATTACCTCTCTTTTTTAGAAGAAGATGACAATTCATTGACTCATCCACATAACCAACCCATACACACTGAAGTCTTGATTCACAAATCCCATGTCAAATGTGTATTGATAGATGGAGGTGCAGGGTTGAACATATGTACTCTCAACATAGTCAAGAAATTGGGTCTTTTAGAACAAATCATTGATTCAATAAGTAAGATAACCGTCAAGGCTTACGATGAAGAAGAAAGATCATCCAAAGGGCTTATTGTTCTACCAATTAGAATAGGACTGATTGAACAAATGTGATCTGTCAAGTTCTTGATCTACCATTGGCCTATAACATTTTACTAGGGAGACCTTGGATACATGAAATGCAAGCAGTGTCATCTACTTATCACCAATGCATCAAATTCCCACATAATGGGGTGGAAGTAACAATTCTCACAGATTCAAGCTATACTTGCAATAATGTTAAAGAAGATAGTATGGTTCCTCATAATAAGGAAGTCCAAAAAGAATCTGTACTTGAAACTTCTAAATACATGGTGATGAGAAGCTTTGGAAAGACACTAAAACTTGAAGAAACCAGTATGGGGGAATACAAACTAGACATGACACCATCATTAACTAACTTTTTTGTGTCTCCAAGATCTTATGGGGAACCTTCCTCATCTTTCACACCTACTACATAAAAATAAGAAGACATTCACAAACCAACTGGTATGGTTAGAGCCTCTACTTCTCAAGAGGATTAAAAAGAAAATAAACCAGTCTTGGCTTGGCTCTATAAAGGAGAACAGAGAGAAAATGAGGTAAAACATGTGGAGATATCTACAGAAAAGTATGATAAAGGATATGACCTTCTCAAAAAAATGGGATACAAAGGGAAGGAATCTTTAGGAGATAAAGGAAAAGGACTTTTTGAACCTATACACATGGAATTTAGAAACACCAAATAAAAAACAAGGTTAGGTTTCAATAACAAATCAGGAAACCCTACTTCAAGAGATGATCCAATCTTTGATGAAGGAAGTGATGAGGAAGAAGAAGAAACAACATTGGAACCATGGACATATGAAATATTATTACACATTGGTACAAAGTATCCTGAATATCAAGGAGAAATATATGTACCTACTTTTGTAACACAACAAGAGCATCATGTTCCTTTGTTGCCACAAGCTAACGTCCAAGAAGTAGAGGAAACAACCGAAGACTCTCTAGAAGGCCCATAAATAGAAGAAACTCATGAATAAATACCCCAACAATAATATATACATCCTAACTGGGGGCAATTGGTCATAATTTCACTTGTTCTAGACTTACCTCACTTTGATCTACAAGTGGCTAATAGGGTACATTAGGTAACTATTGCTGAGTTCTTAAACAGACCTGATGATGAAATAATAGACTCACATGATTATGAATGGGATAACCTATCTGATGCTACCATGGACATTGAGGTAGACGTGATTCACAAATTTGCATCTCTATTGGAAAGAGGAGAGAGTTATAACACTTCCCCTAACACTATTTCCCTAGAGTCAGATGAGATACCACTAACTAGGATTGTTAATGGAGATACTGGTGCTTTACTAGGTCTAGAGGACATTTAAAGGATACAAGCTATGAGTTTCAATTTGATGAGAGAAGAAGAAGAAATCTCAACTGATGAGTTGCTAGATTTAGGTAAAACGACCATATTAATAACAATTTGACTCTTAATGATCTAAACACTATAGAAGCTAACTTAATGGAACATGTCTTGTCAGTTAATAGTCTTGATGCTAACTCGATGTTGTCCTTACCAAACTCCAAATCATTATCCTTGATAAAACCATGTTGTGGCAGTATCAGATTCTAAAAAATAAAAAATAAAAGACATATCTAATGGTGAAAACCTCTTAGAGGAGCCAAAAGGTGAGATTCTTGATATCCTCCCTGAGAACTTTCAAGAAAGATATTTAGTTTTGATAGAACCTACACAACCAATTAAATTGGGAAAAATAGAAGCTCATCAATTTATTCACTTGGCACAATCCTTATTAGAAGAAGAAAAAGTACAATTCATTGAATTCCTCAAAGAAAATAAGATCAACTTTGCATGGTCTTACATTGATATGCTTGGACTCGATCTTGAATTAATAATGCATAATTTATCTATAGCTCTTGGAATCAAACTTGTGAAACAAAAACTAAGGAAGATGCATCCACATGTGGAATTACTAGTGAAAGAAAATCTGGAAAAACTATTAAAAGTTGGATTCATAAGAGTCATTTCTTATGCAGGATGGATTTCTAATGTGGTACCAATTTCTAAAATAGATAAATCTATCAAGATCTGCACAGACTTTAGAGACTGAAAGAAAGCTTGTCCTAAAGATGATTTTCCACTACCAAATATTGATATGATTATAGATCTCACAATGGGATAGCATATGTATTCTCTTATGGATGGATTCTCAGGCTATAACCAAATTAAGATTTCTCTTGAGGACCAAGAAAAGACAACATTTACATGCACATTGGGGAAATTTTGATGGAACATCATTCCATTGTACTAAAGAATGCTGGCGCTACATACCAAAGAGCTATGACAAAAATCTTCCATGATATGATACAAAGAAACATGGAGGACTATGTGGATGATACCTTAGCCAAGTCAAAAATTAGAACAACTCACATTGAAGACTTGAGAAAGATACTAGGTCACATGGATAAATTTCAAGTAAGACTTAATCCAAATAAATGTACATTTGGAGTCCAATCAGGGAAATTATTAGGGTTTATTGTATCAGCCAAAGGAATTGAGGTGGACCCTGAAAAGGTAAAAGATATACTGGAAATGTCACCTCCTCACAATATCAGTCAAATCAGGATGCTTCAAGGAAGACTTTAGTCCATAAGGAGATTTATGTCACAACTAGTAGATAGAGGGAAACCTTTCAATAAACTAGTACATAAAGGTGTTACTTTCAAATGGGATGAGCATTGTGAAAACAACTTCAAAGAATTAAAGATTACTTGGCTACTCCTATTCTTATGGTGCACATCGCTTAGAGTATTTATAGCACAAGAGGATGAAAACAAAAAGGAAAGATCTATCTATTATATCAGAAGGACCTTGGTGTCTTATGAACTCAATTGCAGTATCATTGAAAAAGCTTTCTTAGCGGTTTTCTTTGCATTCTAGAAACTGAGACACTACATGCTCTTGCATACAGTGAAACTTATTGCAAAAATAGATCCTCTCAAATATCTCTTTAGTAAATTAGCATTGTGGTGCAGGAGCACCCTGGAGATGCCAAGCAAATATGGTAGTCTCTTGTCATTTTGGTGTGCTAGTGTGTGTAAGACCCTCTAGTAGGGCAATGTAATTATATAAGGTCATGTTGACCAAGAGTAGTTTAGGTAGTTTTCATTTTGTGCTTCTTTTCTTGTGTAAATGTTAGGATGATTTCATAGAATTTTTTAGGGTACTTAGGTACCTTAGGTGGTCTAACTAAGGTTAGATAAGGTATATGGGTGGAGAAAACACTTACAAAGTGTAAGTTGTCAAAAGATGTAAAATGTTGCTATGCAACATTAGCAATTTTTAGAAGTTGCTGACAAATTTTGTTGTCGAGAGGGTTTTCGAGGTTCTAATGTGTTTGGAGCCCATAGGAGGGATGAAAAATGTGTGGATACCATATTTAAGGTGGAAAAACCCTAATTTTTAGAGGGAGTAATTCAGTTGTACGGACTGACATATTGGAGCAGAGAGCTTTCCATGAGATAACAACAGATTGAAGCATTTTTGTGTTGTTTTTGTGTTGAATGGATTGAAATTAAAAATATGACTATTGGAATCCATGAATGTACATGTTACCAAGCTTTTCCCATAATTATTTTTCTTTGTAATTGTTTTTTGGTTGTTGTTTGTAAATTTCTTGGTTTTGGACTGTTTGCTGTCCTGATTTGGAGCAAGGGGAAAAGATGTGGACCTAACTCCACTTCTCACTGTTGGTTCTATATGGCCATCTCAGAATGGGGAATAGGTCCATGGAGCTACCATACTATGGAAGGAGGAGCTCTCAAAGTGCTGGCATGTATTTTTAAGCACTTTCCCTAGGCGAGCTAAACTCATAGCCCGGTTAGAGTAAGCAAGTGACAGTTGGTTTAAAAGATGTAGGGGGTGTTCTCATGAGCCAAGAAGTCCATGGGTGTATTTCATGATGTTGTGCAGGTGTTTCCCAAGGTGGAGGACTTACGAAGGATCCAAAAAGACAAATTTTGAAGCCCAAGACACTAAACTGGTCTAAACACAAGAAATGTGCCATATTCTAATAATAGGGTGTACAGACAGTTCCAGACTAAGGTACCTAGAAAATATTTGTGGGTTTTTTCCTTACCTAAAGACTACCAAAAAATATTATGGTGTCCTTTGAGATATTTTTTCTATTTTTAAGGTTTCCTAAAAACTAGGAGGCCTAATTGTGCAAAAAGGCTACAAGGCCTAGAAAGTAGGAAACTAGAACCCGATGGAAATATGGATCAACTTGGTGGTTTCAAACCTAGGTTGGAATTAAAAAATGGAGTATGTCGAAGCCCTAACCCTCCTGCAAATCCAAACTTAAGTGTAGGGATTGGAGTGGTTTGAGTGGAAGGTACTTGTGGAACACAAGAATGGTGTCTTTAACATGATAGGTAGTTTCCTTGGTTGGAGAGGAAGAACTGATTCTTCCAAGTGTTGAAGGGTGGATTGAGGAAGCCCTAGAGGTCCGGAGAGAAACCTATTAATAGTTTCAAGAAAACTCAGAAGGTTACCAAGGAGGCTCCCTATCAGAGTGGTATTAGAGCACAAGCTCAAGATTTGGGAAAAGAAGAAATAGTGCAGCTAGTGGATGTTGCAGACCAAGGACTCAAGTGAGGAGTTTAGTGCATCAAGAAAGATGGTGACCAATGTTGAATTGGCCAAGAAAGTGGATGAAAAATAAGAGGATAACAGGTTTCTAAGAGAGAGATTGGCTCAAATGGAGCAACTCTTGGATGAAGTCCGAGCCAAGGCAGATGGTGTACAGGACAAGGTGGACCAGAAAGAGGAAAAGGAAGCTAAGGGGAAGGAGTGGGACTTAGATGAAGAAACACCTGCCCCTAATTCAATCTTACCTAAGGAACCCTTCTTGAAGGCACTCAAATCTTTGAGTGGTAAAGCCTTGGAGGGTGTGCCATTTTTTAATGGACAAATGGATGCTGATTTGGTTTTAGATTGGATAGACAACCTTGAGAATCATTTTGAATGTGATGGGGTGACTGATGCTCAAAAAATCAAGGTGGCCAAGTCTAGATTAAGAGGACTAGCACTTACCTGGCGGAATTTGTTTATAATTAAAGGGAGAAAGAGGGCAAGAGTCCTATTGTGTCATGGAAAGGTATGTTGGTAAAGTTGAAACAAACTTATCTCCCAGATGACTATGAAGTTCAAATGCATAGAAAGAGACAAAATCTCAGAAAAAAATACCTTGAAGTCCAAGCATATACAGAGGAGTTTCAGAAGTTATGTTTGAGGTCCAAGGTAGTGGAGGATGAAAGCATTAGATTGGCTAGATATCAAAATGGTCTCAAGTGGTCTATACAAGAAGAGATGAGTCTTGCAACTTTGACAAGTGTGAGACAATGCTATCAAATGGCTCTTAAGATAGAAGAGAAGATCAAGAGGAAGCATGATTAGACCTCAAGAGGAAGAGGTAGAGGCAGCTTTGTAGGTAGTTTTTCAGGAAGAGGCAATGACTATAGGTCTCAAGGTGAAACTAAATTGACTGAGATACTCAATGAGACCAGTGGTAGAGGTAGCATGAATAGGGGAAGAGGATTCCAAGGTGGTGGAAGAGGCAGATTTGGAGGTTCAGGCAAGGCCTCACACTTTGCAAACATGAAGTGTTTTCATTGCAATCAGCTAGGCCATCCAGCCTATAGATGCCCAGATAAAGCTTCCACCTCACATGGTGAGAAAAGAGTGAATTACATTGCATAAGAGGACAATAACAGTGGTAAAGGCACTTAAATCAATATTGATTCAGAAAGTGGAGAGAATCTCATGATTAGGAGAATACTCATTAAAGACCCGGTCAAAGAAGAAGCCAAGCAAAGGAGGGAACTATTCAGGGTAAAGTGCAAGATTCATGGGAAAGTGTGCAAGATGATTATAGACTCAGGGTCTACTGATAATATTATATCAGAGGACGCAGTCAGCAAGTTGGGACTGAAAAAAATACTTCACACAAACCCTTACCAAGTTACATGGTTAAACAAGGGTCAACATGTTCTTGTTAATGAACAAGCATGGGTGAATTTTTCAATAGGGAAGTATATGGACAGAATATTGTGTGATGTACTCCCAATGGATGCATGTCACCTACTCTTAGGTAGGCCATGGCAGTTTGATAGGAAGAAAATTCATGATGGAGAGAAAAATTCCTATTCTTTCAATAAGGATGGGGTCACCTATAAAATTCAGTCACTTGTGGATGAAGAGGGGTCTACATCAGCTGAGACTAATGTATTATTGCAGGGAGGTAAAGAGTATTTGTAGACAGCAAAGAGTGGGGAATGTTTACACTATGCTATCATGCTTAAGCCTAGTGAAGAGAATAAGGTGGAACAACCACCATTGCCAAGTGAAGTGCAAGAGTTATTGGAGGAGTTCAAAGACATAGTTAGTGATGGGACACCAACAATGTTACCACCTCCAAGAGACATAAGTCATTAGATTGACTTCATACCCAGAGCATCTCTACCAAACAAGGAAGCATACAAGGTGACTCCTGATCAAAACAAGGAGATAGAAAAAAAAGTCCAAGAACTTTTGGACCAGGGTCTTATTAGGCAAAGCATTAGTCCATGCGCAGTACCAGTGGTTCTAGCATCAAAGAAGGGAGGAAAGTGGAGGCTTTGTACATACTCAAGAGCAATTAATAGGATCACTATGAGATACAGTTTCCCCATTCCTAGGATTGAAGATCTTATGGATTGTTTGGGAGGAGAAAGGTACTACACTAAGTTGGATTTGAAGAGTGGGTACCACCAAATCAGAATTAAGGAGGGGGATGAATGGAAGACAACATTCA
>MU227195.1:337690-367874 GCA_018584345.1 Thuja plicata | reverse complement strand
TGGCCTCCAATGGATCTCCTTCATGCAAATGGATACTTGAGAATGATGGATGCTTGCTTCAAATATTTCTTAATTTCTTGCTTGGACTTCACTTCATAAGAATGCTTGATGCTTGATTAGAAGACTTCAATTGCCTGATCATGGTTAGAGAAAATGAGAGGAGAAAGCTCCCTTTTATATGAAACTAGGGCAATCTTCTAAGGAGGCCTACATAGGATAATTAAATCATCACTTAATCCTTTACCCCTAGGAGAGGACCTATATTAAATATAATTTAGAAATCAACCAATTCGGAACCTGAAACAGCCGACCCGGAAGTGGGAATAAACTTTTTGTGAAGACCAACATCCCGAAAACCAAAAGTTCCTGGGATTTGGACCCTAGGATAGGGTTGAGGTTGGCCCTATCCTAGGATAGGTCTGAGGTTGACCCTGTCCTAAGGTAGGGCCAAGGTTGACCCTATCCTAGGAGGTAGACTCTATCCTCAGATCCCAGGTTAGAGACCTAGAATGTAGAATTTAGGTCAGGAAATGGAGGTTAGAAAGGCAGGTCAGGGGGGAAGCCATGTCAAGATTAGGAACCCATTTAGAGGTGCTTTTCATGACCCCAAACCACTCACTTAGAAGGATAAACTAGTCTCCTATGGAAGTACTCCCAGTTTCTGACTATACAAAAGTCTGAAGTACAAAGGATGATCTCAGGAGGATCAATATACAAAATTTCTCAAAATATCACAAAAAAAGTATTAGTCTTGACTGCCATCCTCTCCCTGGTCTGGAGGAGGAGGAGGAGGTGGTGCAGGATGAGCTAGTGGAGGCATCACTCCCTCTAACTTCTATGCCACTCAAGAATATGAAGGATCTCTCTGTCCCTCTGGAACTACCACATAATATAAACCAAAGTAGCAAGAAACTCTTTGGCCCTGATGAATCGCTATGAGGGCCTGGGTATCTCTCTCTTCTCTAAGAATATCACCCTATTAGTCTCTCTCTGATATCAAATGATCAAGGTGACTATCTCTATCAGCTAGTACTACCTGTATCCCTGGATGGATCCTTTCTAGGAGGTCCACCTCCTCCACTAGGTACCAGTCTTGAGGGTCTTTGCTACTCTTTGGTGAGAAATGGACCTATATCTCTCCGTGGAGGCACGAACCTGAAGTGAGTCTATTTTCCACTGCCACTAGCACCCTCTCCACTACCAACCATTGCACCACCACCCTGATCATCTCCATCATCTCCATCATCCAGGCCATGACCTATGTCTAGAGGAGGGCCCTACCATCTCTCCCTTCATCTCTCCCTCCATCTCTCCCTCTATCTCTCCCCCCACCTCTCTAATCTCTCTAGGTTCTGCCTCTGCCTCTAATAGGTCTATCATCAACCGAATCATAATCTAAAGGATCCTCTATGTGAGGAGCTATCTCCTTAGGAGCTATGAAACATGGAAAATGATACTATAACATGTGTGCAAGATAACCATTAGTGCACCCTACATCTACAACCTCTAAAAGATAATCGCACCCAACTGCGACCATCTGACTAATCTCCAGTTGAGTGGTCTCATCTACCAATCTGGCCCTCCAAAGAGGCTCCTTGTCATGAATCTGAACATAAGCCATCAAATCTCATGATCGGCCCTATACATGGTCGTACTGTCTTAGACACGTGTAACCAGAAATTGCTCTAAAATATATCGAGTAAGGCCAATCAAATACTTGCTCTAAAAGAAATACAGAATATGATGCCTATCTCAAGCCCACTCCTCACAATCCAGGTAGGGTCACCATATCACAATAGTCATATCATCAAAATAATCAACGCCAGTACTCTACCTTTCCTAGATGGGGATGTCGAATCAATCCAAAATACATATAAACATAAGGTTGTTAAGCTACTCACTGTCTATCTACTAACATCCATGTCAAGACATGCTCCTAGGCCTAGATCTGCAAAACTAGAATCCCTACAGCCATCCTGCGAGAGTACTCATAGACTATCTCATGGAGCTCTCAATATATGTGTGCTAATATGTAGCTACCAAATCTGTGAGATGATACAACCATTTTCTCCAGTGTCTCCACCCATTTTCACATTAAACCATGTTGTCCTCTATCAGGAATGAGGATTCCTCCAATCAATCTGGTCAGATATATAGGTAAATGATCATAATGATCATACATATAATCACATGTCAGATAGTGATGGACTATGTTCTGGTCTCCAAAGTACCTTCGAGCCAATGCAATGGCTATCACAAAACAAGACTCAAACTATACCTCCCGACCCATCACTAGAATATGTAAAATGTGCCACACATCCTCAGGTGTGAGTTTCATCTCACCAGTCAGGAGATGAAAGGTGTTGTGCTCTGAATGCAATCTCTCAGTAAGCGCAGTCAACAACCCCTGCTTTACCCTGATATCAGGTAAATCTATACGTAAATTTAATCCTATGCGAGCTACGATCTGTAACTGCACATCTGTCAAAGATTGATACAAAGCAAGGACTCATCCTAGATAACGTCCTTGAAAGGATAATACCTTGAAATCAATCTATCCATAGAAAAAAAATACAGGTTCAAATCAGTATTCTATCTAAGGCAATTATGCTAGAAAAGATATCAGATAAGTCTTTTTGGTCTTTAGACAGTGCAAAATAGTCAAAATTGGATAAAATCTAACTCCAAAATGGAAAACAACTATGTTTTTACTGGGTGCGATCCTTTATACTAGATTCAATTTGAGATTTCCTAAATGCGATGGAGCATCCGGGAAGTGATCTCATTTGGACAGGATACGACGCGGGCCGCGGGGTGTGATCCTATATTCATAGGACGAGACCAACTTTAAAGGTTGCCAAGATTTACACTAAGCGACACAAGACTTCCTAATATGGTGTGATCCCAAATTTATGAGATAAAACATAGGATTTGGGGTAAAAATGTGAAACAAGATTAGCTGGATGCAATCCCGTATATGGGATGCGATGCAAAATTGAAAGCTACATAACTTTTGCAAAAAGGGACAAAAAATGGAAACTGAAAATATGGAAAGGTAGGTTTTGAGGTACTCATCGGCGGTACGTAGTTGGCCAAGAGATAATGTCAAAGGGAGAGCTTGAATTGATGCTTCTCCACAGGGATCACCATCTTCTCTATAGATCTCTAAATTTACTAAAGACAAAAGTGAAAATGAATGGGTAAAAAGTGAATTTTTTGATATATATTGACCTTTTTGAGCTATTTAAGAGCTCTAGAAACTCCTCCCAGACTATTGAAATTCAATTTTTTTCTTCTCTAATCAATTGGGAATGAAATCAAACATGTAGACGATGTTTTCTACAAAATGCTATAGATTTTACAACAGCTTCACAAAAAATGCAGAATTGCTATACATGTTCCAAAAATGATTTGCAGGCTTTACGAAATCAGTTTTCTGGGTTCTCTATCACCACATTGCACATTATTCATCAAAATATTCATCCTACATCATTTTACCAAACTCATAACTCACATTTTAACGTAGTTAACTTGGTAAAATTGTGTTTTCTCTTAACACACCTTCGCTTCTTCATTTCTTCTAATTGAATCTTTCTTGATTTAATTGATCACTTCAAGTGATATATCATTCTACAGAGGGATTTTATTCTTTTTCCTTTGATTTCATTCCTGAGGGGGAGTGATCACACTTAAAATAAAACAAATTCTTTCTCATAAGCATTAAAATGACTTCATCATCAAAAGACTAGGGGCATGGCATTTTCCTTCGATCAAGTTGGGACTGTTGGATAGAAAGCTTCGGTTCTCACAAGCTAGATATCTATGCCTACATATTATAAGATATTTATTAAGCTCATGGAATCTTCATACTAAATTTTTTTCGATCAAGTTTTGAGTCATTATTATCAATTCTCGTTCGATCAAGTTTAGAATCAATACCTCAGAGCTCCTAGCAACTTCATACTAACCTTCGATCAATCAAGTTTGACATTAGTATTATCCATTCTCATTCGATCAAGTTCATAATTGGTATCTTTAAGATAATTTTTTTATTGACCTTTGTTCAATCAAGTTAAAATTCAATACTATCAGTCTTAGTTCAATCAAGTGCTAGACTGATCTCATTAGACATTTCATTCGATCAAGGGCAAAATTCTCAAACTTTCTGAAGTCAACATCAAACATTCTTTTAATCAATGCACTACTCGCACATCAATTCAAAGAGGTGAAAATGTAACCACCCTAATTTGGTCTACTCTGAACAGAGACCATATTTTCCCTAAGTTTGATCATACCCTAATTATGTCAAGACAATTCTTCAATTAATTGGCATAATTCATCTAAATGAAATGTAATCTCTTAAGTGATCTTATCACTAATTTACATTAATTTATTTAGCCAATTAAATCAAATCAAATCAATTAAATCAAAATAAATAAATACATGGATAAGGTAATCAATTAAAAGGAATTAAATAAAATCCTAATTACAACTCCTCACTTGCAAAATGGAAAGTCAATCCACTAGCCAATGAGAGTTAAATCACTTGGATCACCTCACAATGGATCACCATAGATTCAATCTCCACCTCTCTTCACAAATCAATCCTAACCTCTCATTCCTCAAATAATTCTATAAAAGGAATCAATTTTGAGCTCAATGGGCCCCTAATTTTAGAATTTCATTTTGCAATCTTATGTTGCTCATATTCTTAGAGATTTTAAATTCATTTTATCCCACTACTCTTATCATTTCATAATCTTTTAGCTTGCATTGTAGTTAAATATTTCATTCTGAGCATGATGTTGTCACTAATTTATGCATAATCTGAGGGAAATTATAGCATATTTCATACTCTTCTTAGATAGGGAGCAATTTGTTGATTTTGTTGATGTATATGTGCTTTTCCTTTGATATCTCATGTTTATCTCACTAATGCAATGACATATTGAAGTGTTGTGTTGCAGCTAGTAGATTGAAAAAATACACACACAACAGGAGGTTAAATATCAAAGTGTGAGAAATTGGATTTTATTTAGTTCATTTATGATCTATAAGTTCATTTTATTAAGTATTGAGTCCATTTGAATCAATATGTAAGGCTATTTGAAGCCATTTGAAAAAGTTGTTGTATTTGTCCTAGTAAGGTCATGAGTTTGTCAAATGATAAAATTTTCTAAAGAAGCCATGATATTGCACAAATGTTTGTAAAATTTAATTTGGGGATCATTTTTATGCATTGGGATGGTTTCTACAAATTTTCAAAGTCATCTTGTAAAAATTGTAAAAGTTGTCAAGCAAGAAATGTTGTCAACTGCATAAATTTTGCATTAAAATATGTAAAAGGGATTTCAATGGTTATGAGAGGTAGTTGTAAGGTCAAAACTGAATAAAAATATATAAAAGGTAATTTTATGGTCATTCCAAATCAGATTTAAATGAAGGAAATATTTTGATACATTTTTGGTGCATTCTATTGTTGTTGTTTTGATTGGTTTTTTAGTTTTAGTGTTGGTTCCAAGATGTTTATGACAATGTACATCCTGGAAACCCTATAAATATGTAATTTTTAGATATTAGGATGTTTTAAATTCCTTCTTTTTTTTGGAGTAATTTCATTCTATTTTAAGAAAGTTATGAAGGTTTTTGTGAAAGTGGTCAATTGCAGATTTGAGGATTCCAACGATTAGTTATGTTGTAGCATGTGGTACAAACACATATGGAAGTTTTAGAATGTCTAAATTGATACCTTAGAAATATATGTGAATTAATTTTTTTTTCCTTTGATTGGAGTCATTTTTATTTAGATTTGTGAAAGTTATGATCATTTTAGTGAAAACTGGTTTTAAATAGTCTTCAATGGAGTGGTAGTCAATGATTTCTATTTATCTTAGATTTACACAATGGAAAAATCTGTATCTTACATTTTTGGAAACTATATTCAGAGAGGTTTAATATGGTTTTGGTTTAATTTCAAATTAATGTGTATTCTGAAAGTTATATGATGTCCTAGGCGGGTTGGGAAAATAAAGTTTCTGCTTTATGACAGCCAAATGGGTCTCGGTGCAGAAAGAATATCTTTTGATTGAAATGTTTGATTTGGCTAATTGTTAGATATTTTTGACAAAACCTAATTATGAAAAACTTCACCAAAGTAAATTTCAAAATAATGTATTTCTGGAAAGTTATTAGGTATAAAGTACGAGTCTATAAATTTGAAACAATTATTTGTGAAAATGGAATCAAAGCAATGAATATTGTGTTGATGTTGGATGATGGAATATGCCTCTCATATATATTTTAAAATTGATTCTAATATGGTTATATCAATATGATCCTATATGGTTGATTTGGATTGTAGGATGCTCTAGATCACCATCAAGTACCCATTGTAGTTTCACATAAGTCAACCATTTCACCAAGTCTCCTTGTTATCTCCTCTTTTCAAATCTTCTTCATCAATCAATTGATATGACACTTTAAAAGATAGCAATTGTCTTATCATTTAAGGTTTGACATCAAAAGAAATATAAAAATTGTTTCAATTGTAGCTTCCAACATATATAATAAAAGGAACTGAGATTAATATGTTTGATGCCCTATCCACTATCCCTCATGGTGTGATTCTGATTGAAGATTTTTGGTCTTATATCCATTATAAAATCAAACAATTGGGAGTAGAAGTAATCAAGAAAGAATACAAGGGTATGTTCATCAATGGAATGTTGAAAGTTGAGCACAAAAATATAAAAGAGAATGGTTTGACTTATGTTGTGGACATTCCTACTAAATTCCATCTCCATTGGATTAGTTATGTGATAAGAAGAGTGCATGATAAATTCATATGGATGGATAAATCAAACAAGATTTTGAAGACATTGATTCACAGGGTTACAGGATTTCAAGCACAAGGTTTGGAATGTACATTAAGAACGGTGACTACTCATTTGGTCACTGAACTAACCAAATCAAAACTAGATGGGAGATAAATGACAATTGATCATATTTAAAACATGGAATTTCATTTTACATCCATGGTAATAGGCTACAAAATTTACCAGTCTAGTCAAGTTAACAATGTGCATGGTGGAGATATTTATGTTTCATATCATATTGTGAAGGATGATTCAACATATGATCTATGTGAGATGATCACAAGCCAATTCTTGGCAAACATGGAAAGGATAAAGAGAGATAAGAGACAATCATTCAAGTATGGATCTCTATTGGTATGTATGTTCTTCTATGTTCAAAAATTCTTCCACGGTAAATAAAATGTTATACGGTTAAAAGACAAATCAATAGTTATGAAAATAAGTGAATTCATAAAGGAAATATGGAATAACTTCAATAATTTCATGTCGGGTTACTTCAAAGATTCCCAATATAGAATGCACAAATGAGAAAGGATTCCAACCAACCTTGTAGAGAAGTACAAGAATAATATTTTTTTTCTAGTTGACACCAATTCTTGTATTGTGAAAAATATAGAACCTTTGACATGTTGGATACCTGGTATGGGTTATGAAGTTGAAGGAAATTTGGTAACTTTGCATGTTGATGAGTTTTTTTCAAAACCCTTAGAAAAACAATCACATAGATTCAGAACTCATGATGAAGCAGTTTCCAAAATTCAAAAGGAATTGAAGAAATTGGTCATTGAAAGGAATTCAAGGATAATGGTATCTAACCTAGAGCATAAGTTTGGAAAGTGATGTAGGTACATCTCGCACTGTTGCAACCATAACTAAAGCTGAGAGACAACAGAGAAAACCAACTAATAGTGAAGTTAAATCTGAAAGGGAATCTTCAAGAAAGAAAAGTCAAAACATTTCTACTCCAAAGAAAACCTACAAGAGGAAGTGGAATTTAAATGAGATAAATGATGATCAGAAGGGAACTGATGAAGCAAGAACAAAATCTGACAAGGATGCCTCTAAACTGAAGAAGAGTGGTGAAACAAAGAATGCTCCTTCTACTAATGACATTGCAAAAGGTATTGTGGATAATGGTATACTTTATATTATTGGAATAAGATACACTTTAGGGATTGATGAAGATAATAAGAAGATTGAAGATGCAATTTTGTATTATTTTCATAAAATTTGTAGAACACCTTTAGAAATCCATTCTTTCATCCCCAATGAGTTATATCAATTAATTAATGCTAGATGGTGTGTTGCATTATAGTTGGATAGAGAGATTATGGAAAGAGAACTTATCCAAATACAACCTGATTTGTGTGATTAAGATACTAAAATAATGATTACTGCTCACAAGCATAAATTCAAAATTAAGAGAAGAGAAGCTAGGCTTCTAATTTGTGACACATAGAGTGTACATAATGAAACTGTTGAGACATGGAGAGAGATACTATAGATAAAGGTGGTAGTATCCCAAGAAGAAAAAGTTAATACATAATTAAATGACCCTATACAGGGAAAAGATACATTTTATAAAGATCATTTAATTGGGAATATTTCTCTTGATGTTCCTAACTTGGTAAAGGATATTGAAACACAAAATATCAGTCTATCACAAACCAATGGTGATGAGATTGAAATTGTAGACATAACAAGAAAAGAGGATTCATCCTCATCATTTTCTATGGAACATATAGAGGATATGATTGATGAGAAGGAAGAAGAAAAATTTCTAGAGAGTAAGCAAGAGGAGACTCAGAAAAAGATAGAAGAAGAAGCTAAAGCTACAAGGAATTTAATTCTTGAAGTTACAAGTGCAAGTAAGAGACATAAACTGATGATTATTGAAGAAGAAGAAGAAGAAGAAGAATTATCGATCACACTAGTTGATGTATCCAAACTAAAATGTCATGCCCAAAATTTATGGGAAAAAAACACCAACAATTTTTTTTAAATCTAAAAGTCTATAACAGCTGCAAATTATCGTGGTGATATACACCAATGTTTACTAGGTTAGCTAACCACAAGTTACAATGAGTTGATCCTCAAGCGGGATCATGATAAGCATTGGCTAGTCAACGTCCCTTGATGGATCAAATCTTCTTAGGTTCTCTAGCTTGTTCAGCTAGGTTTCAGTTCTATCTAAACATGTGTTTGTGAGGTGAGATAAATCATTAACTTACTAGTAAGGTTTTAAGAGAAATCAATTGAGTTAAAACATTAAATTTTCTGCATTTATTAATTAAATTTAATTAACTCAAATCACATAACCCCTAAGAAAAGCCTCCATATTTAATTGTCATTTAATGTTTGTGAGGGTACATTAGGCTTTATTGAAATTCATAACTAGTGTTGCGCAAAAAGAATCAATTCATAGAAACTTAACCAACACAGGGACTAACCCTCTTGTTACTAATGTTATCAATAGTTTAATTTAATAAATTTTTCACCATTAAATTTTATTAATTAAAGAACTCTCATTTTAAACCTCTAGATAGATTAAATTTAAATTCATCAATTTAGACCATGAGGGGGACTTAAGGTTCCAACTTGAATTATCCATAATATTAACCCCTTGGTTAATTTAAATTCTACTTACTATGAAATATCTTATTACTTAAATACCAAATATTAATAATATTTAACTGATAAAAATAACTTTGCATTTAATTTAATTCACATTTTAATGTTAAAATAATAAAATTATCCCAAGTCTTAATTTATTAAAATCACAACATTAACCCATGGAAGATTTGTCCATTAATTATTAAATCAACAGAATTAATTAAAATTATAGTCATCAAGATTAAAAATATATATTTTAATAAATTTCCCTCCAATAGACTAATTGAAAATTTACATCTTATTAAATTTTTTAATTAACATCTATTTAAATTAATTCCTGCCTCTAAATAAAATTAAAACCCAATAAACCACATTCACTTTTTATTTTTTTTAATAAACAACCCTTTGAAAAGTTAACCCTCCATTTGAAATTGCATTAAATCTGAATTTAAAATACACTCATTTAATATTATTAAATTAAAAATATCCCAACTAACCCTCTTTAGGTTAGTCCTAACCCTAATTTAAAATTAGGTCTGGGATCCAAATATGAAATTCAAATTTGAAAAACCTAAAGTCATTTCTACTTAAATCTACAAACCTTAGCCTCCAAATTAATGCACTTTTCTTTTATTATTTACAAGTTTGCAGGCTAAGCATCCATGGAGGAAAATAAAAATTGCAGAAAATAATGTATATACATATATGCAAATATATATATATATACAATAGTGTGTGTATATATATAGTGTTTAAGGGTTTGAAGAAATTAAAGAGGGATGCTGCAGGAGGTCTGCAATTTTTTTATATGCCACAAAGGGGTACACTTGTATTTATTTTTTCATGTCGTAAGGTGGAGACCTCATCCAATGGTGTGTGACAGTGGTGAGTGAGGGCAGGGGGGGTGTGTCTCTCATGTCTATTGTAGTGAGTCATACCCCACGACGGCTACCACATCAGGGAATTGATGAAATTGTTAGGACAATTAAGGATACGGGTTGTAAGAAACAAGGTGAAATAAAAGAAGAAGAAGACACAAGTATTAAGGAAAGCTAGAGACATTCTAGCTGAGTTGGTGCCTAAGGTTAAATATTATGAAGATTATACACATATTGATCAAATGTATACTCTTATTAAGGAAATTATAGATCAAGGACAAGATTTGCAGTTAGGTGCAGTGAAGAATGCGGAGGAGAACTTAGAGAAGAAGATGATAGGTAAGATGATGGAGAAAATTACCATAGATAGGATCAAATTGAAAAATTTGATATAAAGGAAGTTAAGACTACATTGACTAAGGAAAGTCAATTAGTTGTCAAAGTATCAAGGTATTATGATTTTGTTCAAGATTTGGAACAAAGAAGAGCATAAGAACAGAAGGAGTTGGAGAACTTCAGAAGTTAGCTTGATCCATTGTCAATTTCATTTAGTACATACAATAGTTAGGTCAAGAAAATTTCATTAAAGGTTAAGCCAATTAAAAAAGAGAAAGAGAAGAGAATGATCACTCTACTAGAACTTCGATCAACCTTATCCCCTATAGTAGAGGTGATGCAACAGAATGTGAAAAAGGCAGAAGCCATACTTTCCTTACTCGACATGAGCACTATAGATATCATGGAAAATATTTCTTCAAGTTTTATTGAGAAAATGATTGCTATGGGTTACTTGCAAAAGGTATGGGAAACATCCCCTACTTCTACAAAGATTCACTTCAAGGTAATCTTTGAAAGGAAGTAGGTACTATCTTGTATACATATATCATAGTTTTTGGTACCTTTGTCATTGTTTTCAAAGGGGGAGTATATGTATAGTTAGCATATGTATGGGGGAGTATATGCGTTTATGGAGAGTATGTGTATAAGGAGTTATAAGTTGATATTTTCATGATTGTAAGTAGTTAGCATATGTTTTCCATCAATGCAAAAGGGGGAGATTGTTGGTATTGTGTATTATTGGTATTGTGTTGGGAGATTGCTGGATATTACGGTGTAGTTATAAGGATTCATTAATTTGGTTGTCATTGATCTCAAGTAAGTCAGTATAGTGCAACTAATTGAGTACATTCATAATATACTAATCGGTAAACTGAAGATACAATCGGTAAGGAGGTAATACTGAAAATTGGTTAAGTCCAGGATATCAGTGGACTATGGAAACATAATTGTGATGCAAATCATGGTAAAAATGGAATTATGAGTAGCGGTCATAGATTTAGCTTCAACCAACTTATATTGCAATGAGGTTCCAACCAAAACTCATTTGGTTGAGCAGTGATAGATTTGTTAATGTCACAAACACCAAGATAGGTAGAACTCTTATGTTCTTGATCTACCAGTTGGTAGATCACAGATTGGTGAGTGGTAAAGTATGTGTGAACATTTATAATGATATGATGACATAGAATAAAGGTTATAAATCCAATGTATTGGTCTTTACAAGATTGACGCAATCATTTGAGACAGATTTGAGGAGTTGCATTGGAGAAGTCAAAACATGTTAACTACCTTGGAGATATAAACTTTCAGATCTTATGTTGATCTAGCATGGTCATTTATAATATATTTATTTCAATGAGATTATCAATTTGACATGTGGTGTGGTTTCAGGAAAGCAATTTGAAGATCAATTTTATGTTGGTGCAGGTTGTTTATTTATAGGAACTGTGGTGCAGGAGCACCTAGGCTTATTCTTAGTTCTTGTTTTGTTTTCTCTTGTAATGGCCTTATTCAAGTCATTAGTTTTTTTATTTTACCTTAGAAGGTCTTGCAAGTGTGTACCTAGGTGGATTTGACTAGGTTCAATTGATCCTAGATGTTTATGCTTTATTAGTGGTTAGTGGTAGATTAAGCCTAAAAGTGGGAAAATGGATCCAAAAGAATTTAAGGCTTAGACCAGGGTAGGTATATGCCTAAAATGGCCTCTAGAAATGTTTTTACATCATTCTAGGTTGGTTGGAGGTTATTAGAGTTTGTTTTTAGCAAAGTTGTCAAAGTCATCAAAATGTTGAATGACAACATTTGCATCTTTTCAAAGTTGCATGACAACATTTGGCATTCTTGGATTCTCTTCAGAGAATGATTATGGATGATTAATGTAACAGCCTATAATCATGGGGAATGCATATTTAGACAATTAGGATCCCATTTCCTAAGGCAGTATGATGTAATAATTGATTTGAATTTGAAGGAGAAGCTTTGGGTTCTAGCTTTTGCATACAGTCGACTTGTTTTGAGTTCATGAGATAATGGATGGATTAAAATAAGTGATCCAATTTTGTATTAGTGTAGTAGACATAGTTATAAGAAATTTTCATTCATTAGTAAAATTATTTTGAGTTCATTAGATTAGCTTCTCAATTTGTTTTTCAACTAGTATAGTTAGTGGTGTTGTTTTTTGCAGTTTTAGGAAACATGGCTCCCCCATAGCTCTCCACCATGAAAATCATCATGAAAATAAGGGATATGGAAGTTAATCCATTGTAAAATGTTCATATGGAAGGATGATATTACAAGAGTTGACTAGATAATTTTAAGGTCATTCCCTAGGTGAGTTCAATGTGCTCGGTTAGGTGCATGACAATGTTTTGATGGTGTGTAATTTTAGGGGAAGGATTGTGAGAATGAAACCAAGCATGGATTCATAATAATAGAGGTCCTATAGTTACCTCCTAAGAGTATTAGGCATTGGACAATCCATTTAGATATATTTCCAAGTATAAATCAGAATACTGCACCAAAATAGCCCTATTTGCCCTATTAGCCCTGAACTCTAGGAACCTACTGTACGGAGGTCCTAGAACCCTAAGACCACAAAAATCCTTTGTATCTTGGAAAAGGGTGTTTGAATATTAAATTTTTTTGGGGGGTTGTTTGAGAGTTTTGTGAGAGAAGTGAAAAAAATCATTGATTAGGGCTAATTGACCTATTAGGCCTAAAAGACATAATCCAGTGTTTGTCTTGAGATCATTTGTAAAACCATTGATGACCTATTCTAATGGGGTCATATGGGAGGAAAAAAAATTTCTCAACAATAATTTCACCCCCTATAGCACTTGTGATGAAATGGTGATGAGAATTCACTTTGAATCTTCCAAGGTGGAGTAAGTGATTGAAGAGCAATTGGTTGGTAGTTACCCCCAAGGTGAAGCACATACATCACCAACTCATAGAGTGGTGTTGGAGAGGTTGTAGGTTAGCTAATCTAGAGCTTGGAAGGTCCTAGAGAATAAAGTAGGATCTTGTGAAGACTAGGAACCATTGGTATCCTAGAAGAGCTTGTGCAAGCACACCTTAGAGAGTGTTCCTATCAGATTGGTATCAGAGCTAACAAGATTTGGCTTGTGGTGAATGTTCCAACTAGAAAAGTTAGTAGGGGAGTCTAAAATGGTGAAAAATGCATAGTTGGACAAGAAATTTGATGAGAAAGAAGAGGAGAACAGATTTCTTAGAGAGATATTGGCACAATTGGAACACAAAATGGACCAAGTAGAAGAAAATACTTAAGTAAAAGATAAAGCTGAAGAAAAAATCAAAGAAATAGCCTTGGATGATGAGGTCCCTAAATTTGACTCTGTCCTCGCCGAAGTACCATTCTTGAAATCACTAGAGGCTTTGAGTGGTAGGGCATTGGAAGGAGTTCTTTTCTTCAATAGAAAGATGGAACCACAGATAGTCCTAGATTGGATTGAAGGGCTAGAAAATCACTTTGAATTTGATGGTATAACTGAGGCACAAAAAGTGAAATTAGCAAAAGCTAGACTAAGAGGGTCTACACTCACTTGGTGGAAATTTATCCAAGATGAGAGAGAGAAGGAAGGAAAGAGACCCATTGCTACATGGAAGGCTATGGTAACCAAAATTAGAGAAGTATATATACCTGAAGACTATGAGATTCAGTTGCATAAAAGGAGACAAAGTCTTAGGCAAAAAGAATTGGATGTTAACTAGATTATACTGAAGAGTTTCAAAGGCTATGTATGAGATCAAGAATTTTAGAAGAGGAAAGTGTGAAGGTAGCTAGATACCTTAATGGTCTTAAATGGACTATACAAGATGAAATAAGTTTTCTTACTAATACCACTATCCAGAGATACCACCAACTTTCCATAAAGGTGGAAGAGAAGTTGAGAAAGAAAAAATATTCAAGCAAGACAAGAGGCAGAGGTAGAGGAGGAGACAATAGAGGATGACAAAATGGATGTGGTGGTAGAAGTTAATACTGAAAGAACCAAGGAGAGACTAAGTTGACAGAAAAAAAAAAGAAGGAAGGTCAAGTAGAGGAAGCTTCAATAGAGGAAGAGGCTCCAATAATAATTGGAGAGGAAGAGGCAATGGCCAAGGAAGAGGTTCCTACTTTGCAATAATGAAATGTTATCACTATAATCAGATTGGAAATTCTTCCTATAAGTGTCCAGAGAAAGGTTCTACTTCTCAAGGAGGAGACAAGAGGGTGAAATTTGTGCAAGAAGAGTATAGTGGTGGAAATAAACACCCTGAGGTACCCCTAGAATTAGAGGAAGGAGAAAATATGATGATAAGAAGAACAATGATCAAAGAACAAGTAAAAGAAGAGCCAATCCAGAGAAGATCACTTTTTAGAGTGAAATTCAAGATGATGGGTAAAGTATGTAGAGTCATCATAGACTCAGGGTCTACTAATAAAATTATATCAAAGGAAGCAGTCGATAAGATAAAGATGAAGAGAATTACACATAATAACCCATACACGGTTACTTGGTTGAACAAAGGACAACATGTCCTTGTGAATGGGAAAGCATGGGTGGAATTCTCAATTGGGAGATATAGGGATAAGGTATTGTTTGATTTCCTACCTATAGATGCATGTCACCTATTAATAGGAAGGCCATGCCAATTTGATAGACATGCCATGCATGATGGAGCTAAGAATGCACATTCCTTAAAGAAGGATGGTGTGACTTTCAAAATCCAGTCATTGTTGGAAGAAGGAGATGTAAAGATTTCAAGTCCTAATGTTTTGTTGGTGAGTGAGAAGGAGTTCCTAAAAGAATTATAAGAAGGATATGGAGTAGCATATGATTTGGTTTTGAAGCCAAAGGAAGGAGATACCAAAACTAAAATCAAGAAGACAGAGCTTCCTAAAGAACTACAAGAGTTGCTTGATGAGTACAAAGAAATTGTCAGTGATGGGAAACCTAAAAGCCTACCCCCTAATAGAGATTTTAGTCACCAAATTGAATTCATCCTAGGAGCTACCCTTCCTAACAAATCTACCTATAAGATGACCCTTCAACAAAATGAGGAAATTTCCAAGCAAATCCAAGAAATCCTAAACCAAGGCCTCATTAGGAAGAGTATTAGTCCATGTGTAGTTCAAACTGTTCTAGCACCCAAAAAGTGAGGAACTTGGAGGCTATGAAATGATTCTAGAGCTATTAACCAAATCATGATTAGGTATAGGTTTCCTATTCCAAGGATAGAAGACCTAATGGACTGTTTAGGAGGAGCAAGGTACTTTATGAAAATTGACCTCAAAAGTGGTTATCACCAAATTAGAGTCAATGAAGGAGATGAATGGAAGAAGGCCTTCAAAACTATAGAAGGTTTGTATGAATGGCTTGTGATGTCATTTGGACTATCAAATGCCCCATCTATATTCATGAGGCTGATGAACGAAGTACTCAAGGACTACATTGGAAATTTGTTTGTAGTATACTTGGATGATATCCTAATCTTTAGTAGAACTAAAGAAGAAAAATTGAAGCATCTGTAAATTGTGTTTAAAAGGATTCATGAAGAGAACCTATTGGTACTAAAAAACAAGCATTTTTTAGTGTTTCACTAGTGCTTTGCATTTTGACCCCCTATAAGTGATTTTTGAGCTTATTTGCCTAGATGAGATTCTGAAGTTTTTCATGCATGTCAGGTGTTTATCACTCTTGTTTAGGCATATGAAGACATCCTAATTCATTAATTTCAAGTTTTGAGTTGTTTCATGATGTCTTTTTTTGAGCACTTGTCCAAATCTGCATTTCTCTAAGTGTCAATTTGTTGTAACAGACCTAGTTTGCCTTTGAATATCTTGTGTCCTATTAAGTTTCATGGACCACTAATTTAGGGAATGTTGAGAATGTATATCATAGATCCTATATTTCAAATCCCAAGTTATTTTGATTCCATTTGATAAGTTTTCCGTTCCTGCAAAGTTGGTCTTCCAGATATATCTTATTTCTTTGTTCTGCCCAGAATTCTGAGTACCCCTGTTTGACCAATTGTAACTTTTGACCTTATGAACTAATTGAAAAAATTCCTTTTGTACTCTATTACAAAGGTGAAATAATTTTTGATTCTCCATCTTCAAGTTACGAAAAGTCTATTTGGTCAATTTTCTAAGCCCATTCCATTTGCAATTTCTATCAGTGCCAAACTGTCAAATGCAGATTTCTGAATGACCTACTTTGAGGTCTTACAATTTTACACCCGGTTGAATGGAATGGAAAACTGAATTCTCCCCTACATTGTAGGCATGGAAATGTGCTACCATGAATATTTTAAGCTCATGATGAATCTGTTTTCCCAATTTTCCAATCCGATTCTGTATGCAATTTCTAACAATTTGATGCAGATCAGTCGCACAGTTTGGGTAGAGGCCCTGTTCGTGATATTATAAGAGGAATATTGTGATTGGTCACATCAAGAAAATAGTTTCCCTAAATTATAGACCAAATTTACTTCAATTTTGCAAGGTCTCAGGTCCTGATGGTTCTGTATGCACACTTTCCCAGACTCTTCATTTGCAAAAATCATTATTCCTCATGTTTTCTATTTTCTACATTTCCAAGTAGCTACTTTTGAGGGGCTGCCAAATGTGTCTGGATTATTGTCAAGAGCCACCCTTTTGGATCCATATTTTCCATATCACATACTTCCAATATCCAAAAGCTTGGGTCTTCAAGAGGTCGTTTGACTTATTTTCAAAGTCGAAACCAAATGTAGTTCTTTGTTATTGGACAGGGTAATTTGCAGAATTGTTGTGAAGAGGCGACTTGGGTGTTTAAAATATTTGGACCTATTGGGTTTCATCAGATACCACTTTTCAGTATGGAAGAATATCAACCATGGAATATGTATGCCCAACACTACTTTCTGGTTACTTGATTTTGTTAGTTTTTAAGGCCGGCTCCAGAGGCTAGATGTTGTTGTTGAGTTAAGTTTGCAGAGGTGTAAAAGTTATCTCTATACACATAAATAGCACTATGAAAAGGTGAATTTACTATTATATGAGTACCCACCAAGACTTTCAGAGGCCTACTTCTCTTTGATCATAGTTTGAAGTTTTGGATGCACACCATTCTTTCACAGTTCTCGGCACACGTATTAGTGGTAATTGATAGTTTGTAATTGGCACAAACTGGAAAATCATGAGTCTTTTTGCAAGCTTCTAGTTGAAGAGTGGATGTGTCAAAATCATGAATACAACTGGTGAAGAAACAAATTTTAAGAACATGGACATAGCGTATATAAGAACCTCATGGAGCCCACATTAAGCATACTGCTTACGCAGAACATAGAAGATCTGATGTGTTAAGATAAATTTACAACCAAGATTTCCTATGAAAGGCATGAAATGTTGAAGTTGATCCCATGCTTTGATAAAGGGAGGGCATTTGAAGCAAAGACATATGCAAAGGGGCTGCACCAATTACTACAGAAGGAGCCAGCACATATCATGGACATTAAAAACAAAACCAACACCAATGTATTTACAAAGTGTGGTTGTTATTGGTAGATGAGTGGAAGTCCACGCAACATTCAAGTTGGGCATTTCAAACTTTTGAAACAATATAAATTTCCATGTTTTAAACCTATAAATGTTATGCAATTCAGAAGCCTATGCTAACCTGCAGTGGAGGAAAAGAAAGAAGTCTTTATAAACTTTCAAGTTAAATGCATCAACAAGTGTAAGGAATATCCAGTTTAACGGAAATTGAAGGGAGACTTGCGCAGAAGACTAAAGAAACATCCAACGCATAAAGTAGAAGTTATGAAAAATATTTTAAACAATAAATATTTCAAAATGCCAATGGGAGTCTACACAACAAGAGGAGAGTCTTTTAAAAACTTCAACGCATGGTATATTAAGAGGTTGCACATTGTATTCATGGTGTAATTTGGATAGCCTAGTCTGTGCATGGGGAAAGGAGAGTTAAATAAAACATTAAAAACTTGAAACAAAGCCAACATAGCAAAGAAGATCCCAAGCAAAATGCAAGGTGTGGAAGCACAGGCACTGCTGTGTATGATGCATGATTACGTATATTAAAAACTTAAAGAAAAAATTGCAAGTAAAAAAGGAGAATTACAAATGCAATTGGCAGGGTAAAGCCAATAAGAAACCACACTATTTTGTGGAGAGGCTGCACCATTTATTGGAAAGCACAGACAATGCATTGGAACAATTTAAAACTGCTGGAGGAGTCTATTCAACACAAAAGGGTAGTGCATGGATTTTTTCATTGGAGGTCTGTGCTGGAATTCCAAAATGAAGATCACACACCATTTTATGAGAGCTGTGTAGACTACGAGGTGAGTTGAGGACCCAGTACAGAGCAAAAGGGAGTCCAACGCAAGCTAAAAGGATATGAAAACTGCAATGTGCATTGTCCCACATGCATTGGGGAAGCATCTTTTATAGCATTTATATCTTATAGCGCTTATATGATATGTAAAGTAAAATCCAAGAGGCTCTTTCATTGGCACCCCTTGGCTTAAAGGTTAAGTGCACGGTGGGACCCCTATATTTTGGGCCAAAATGCAGATTAGGCTTTAAAAATATCAAAAGATTTATCCCACATTGCCTGCGCTAGGGGAGATATTAGTGTTTAAAAGAAATAACACACTCATATGACTTTGAAGATGAAGAGAAAACTATGCATGCGCAGGAGTTGAGGCTCACCTCAAAAACCATGCCTGAAAGAGACACCCAAATTTTGGCAGGGCCCACAGTGATGATGTGGCAGGTGAGTTGGCAGAGGCTTGCAGATTGGGTCCAGATCCTGAGGCGACCATCAAGCTCGATGAATGGCTTAATGGCTTGAATAGAAAGTTGCAGGGAAGATAAGGATAAGTCATTAAGCCATTGGTCCACATGACACAAATGACAAGCGGCACCCAGTGGACCGGTCAGCCAATCAGAGGATGCCACATGGTGCAGAGAAGGTGCCAAGTGGTGCAATTCTAGTATAGTTCAGAGGCACCAATCAGACATCGACAAGTGGTGCCAAGTGGACCTGTGAACCAATTAGAGGGTGACACTTGGCACATTCTGGTGAGATGTGCAGATTTGAAATGATTTTTTAATTTGAATTTCTTTCAACAAATGGTTTAACTAAAAAATCAAGGGTTGACTTAATGGCTTAAAAGGAAGATGCTCACCATCTAACCTTTAAGGCATTAAGCCTAAGTGACAAGTGTCACAAGCTGGTGCATTCTGGAGAAATAAGGGATTAAATTGAAATATTTAATTAAATTCATCACAAAAGGCAAAGGATTAAAAGGTGAGCAAGTTCATAAAGATCTAAGGGCTGACTTAATGGCTTAAAGGGAAGATGCTCACCATCTAACCTTTAAGCCATTAAGCCTAAGTGATAAGTATCAAAATGAGATGAAATCTGGGAAAAAGGAAATATTAATGTTAAATTTATCCCATTTCAATAGTCCAACTATTGAAAAAGTAATTAATTTCAAATTGAAATATTTCAAACTTTTAAAAGAAATATGCATAGGAAGGCAAAGTTGGATTAATGTTTCAGAGGTCAAACTTGATCCAAAGTATAGAGTATCATATATCACTGGAAAGGTCTCGGAATGGAGATCATGATTTTGCAGATTATTTGAGGGAAAATCAAATCATAGTTTCATAGTGGTAGTTTGAGTAGTTGCAGATATTTTGAGAAGTAGACAGGTGTCGGTGAAGGAGATGGTTTTTCAATTTCTCCTATATCTGGATTTTATTCCGATTGTAACAAAGATGTTGAAAATTATGCTGCTGGGAAGTATTCAGGCTACGGAGTCTTATTTTCTGTGTCTCTTTGTCTTGTAAACATGCAGAATTAGATGATTCTTCAATAAAAAAATAATGGAATCCCTATGCAATATTCATTGATGTCTTTGTATTTATGGTTTCAATTCTTGTGTGTTAATCTGTCAGGCATTTCAATGCACCAATTACAAGGTAGCTGTGAGGTCATCTCTAATTTTCTTTCAAGTAGAGATTAATTATTAGAGGTAAAATTTGAGAGTTCAAAATCTGCATACAAATTTGATGTCTGGGTATTGGATTGATAAGAGTGATTTGTAGGGCATTTCACTTGGTTTCTGTGTGTTTGGAGTTGGAGGTTTTCTGGAGTTGTGTATTTATTTGACTCTGTTTCCCAATAGATAAGGCACTGGTCCTTTCTTTTCTTGTGGTTTCCATCATCAATCATTTAAAATAAAACCATTTTTCCTTTCCTATTCAAGAGCATAAAGGTATACAAGTTGCATTGAATAGTGCAAATATGTTTGGTGATTCCTTATAGAAGTGAATTTGACAGGTTAGCCTGCCTGAGCCTCCAAGTTCGAAGAGAAGAAGGGTGAATATCCTTGTTGTTACCTTGACCATTTCCCTGGTTCTTAGCAGATCATATAGGTGGGAACCTATATAAGATTGGTTGAGTTGAACTCCCATGTTTTATAAGTCTAAGAACTATCCACTATCACATCTGCATAATGAGGTTTAGCTAGTAAGTCATTGTGTATGCAGATTTTATCATGTTTTAGGTGCACCTGCCTGAGTGTGTGGAACTCAAAGCAGAAGGAGGATCAAATCCTCATCAATTAGTCTTTTCTTTCCCCTCAGTTTGTAGGAATGAGCTGACTCTTGTGAGCTAGACAAAAATCCCTAGGTCTAGTTTGCATTGTCGCTTTTAGAACCGAGGGATACAA
Organism: Thuja plicata; assembly: GCA_018584345.1. Lineage (NCBI taxonomy): Eukaryota > Viridiplantae > Streptophyta > Pinopsida > Cupressales > Cupressaceae > Thuja > Thuja plicata. The sequence continues at coordinate 346,420 of MU227195.1, read as the reverse complement.
GAAAAATCACTAACATAACCTAATGATCAAATTGGACAAGTGTGAATTCCTCAAGCATGAGTTAGTATATCTTGGTTTTGTATTGTCCCATGGAAACCTCAAGATGAATCTAAGGAAAGTGGAAGCCATTGTCAACTGTCCTACTCCTAAGACTGCAACATAGGTAAGAAGTTTTCATGGTCTAGCTCAATATTATAGAAAGTTCATTAAAAATTTTAGTGCTATTTGTGCTCCTATGCTAGACAACATAAAAGGTGGGATGAAAACAAAGTTTATATGGAATGAACAAGCTGACCAAGGATTTGAGTTTTTGAAGAAGAAGATTGCCACTCAACCTATCTTGATATTACCAAGCTTTGAGAAGCTCTTCACAGTTGAGTGTGATGCTAGCAATGTTGACATTGGAGTAGTACTAAGCCAAGATGGGAGACAAGTGGATTTTCATAGTGAGAAGATTAGTGATGCTAAGAGGAAGTATTCTTCCTATGACTTAGATATGTATGCTCTAGTCCAAGCACTAAGGAAATGGAGGCAATATTGGCTTCCAAAGGAATTTGTGGTGTATTCAAACAATCAACCACTTAGATTTATGAATTCACAAGACAAGCTCAGTCACAAGCACATGAAGTGGGTGGAGTACTTGCAGGCTTACACCTTCAATTTCAAGTACAAGAAAGGAGTGCAGAATAAAGTGGCTAATGCACTTAGTAGAAGGGTTCTGATAGTACCAGAAGTACAACTACAGAGCATGGGAATTGATAGTTTCAAGGACTTATATGTAGAAGATGAAGACTTTGTAGAAGCATATAAGTTATGTGAAGAGTATAAGAATAATTTCCATAGTGAATTTTTTAAATATACTATGCAGAGTGATCTATTGTTCAAAGGGAGTCAGCTATGTGTCCCTAGAAGATCAATTAGGGAAAATCTGATCCAAGAGAAGCATGATGGGGCACTTAGTCATCATTTTGGAGTCAATAAGACTCATGAGTTGGTGCAGATGTTTTACTTTTGGCCTAAAATTAATTTGGACATCAGAAGGTATGTGGAGTGTTGTGTGGTGTGTTAGAAATCCAAGGGAACATCCTCAAATGCAGGCCTTTATCAACCTCTCCCCATTCTAAGTAGACCTTGGGAATATTTAAGCATGGATTTTGTTGTGGGATTGCGAAAGACAAGGCAAGGAATGGACAATATCTATGTCATAGTGGATAGGTTTAGTAAGATGGCACATTTTGTCCCATGTAAGATAGTGCATGATGCTTGTCACATTGCACAATTATTCTTCAAGGAAGTGATAAGAATACATGGCTTTGCCTTAAGAATAGTCTCAGACAGAGATACTAAATACATGAGTCACTTTTGGAAGACATTGTGGCACAAATTGGGAACCAATCTGTCCTTTGGTATGCATATCACCTTAGAAAAATGGTCAAATTGACATAGTAAATAGAAGCCTTGGGAACCTATTGCGGTGTCTCACAAAGGAGTATGGTAAAACTTGGGGTCAACTCCTAGGACATGCATAGTATGCATACAATGATACTACGAATAGGACTACTAGAAATATTCCTTTTGAAATTGTTTATGGAAAGCACCCTAGAGGAATATTTAAGCTTAGAGAACTTAAAGATGGAGCCAAGGGCAGTGGTTATGCTGAAGAATTTGCACACTCCATGAAAGAGGTGCATGAAAAAGTGAGAAGGAATTTAACATAGAATATTGAAAAAATCAAACAAAAGGTGGATGAAAGGAAAAAAGAAGTTCACTTTCAAGTAGGGGATCTTGTTATGGTCCATCTGAACAAAGTAAGGCTACAAAAGGGAGTACCAAACAAGTTGCAGATGAGGAGATTGGGGCCATGTACTATTCTGGCCAAGTATGGAATAGTGCATACAAAGTAGAGTTCCCCGAGGATATTGGTTTGTCTCTGGTCTTCAATGTTGCATAGCTAGTCCTCTATAAGAGGCCTACTCTAGATCTAGACCATATTCTTACTGAGGTTATACAAGAGGTGGAGGATCTGAATCTGAACCCTACACCACCTAAGAGAGTAGAGAAGATACTTGTTTAAAGGGCCTACAAGAAGACCAGACATAAGACATACTATGAACATCTGATCAAATGGCATGGAAAAGATGATGCAGAGGCTACTTGGATCAAGTAGGTAGAGTTCAAGAATTTGGGCATTGATTCCAACTTGCTCAATCCAAGGGTGGATTGAAATCCTTTCATTTGGGGAGGATGGTGCAAGAGCACCTAGGCTAATCCTTAATTTTTGTTTTGTTTTGGCTTTTACTGACCTTAGCCAAGTCATTATTGTTTTTATTTAACCTTAGAAGGTCTTTCAAGTGTGTACCTAGGTTTATTTGACTAGGTTAAATCCATCCTAGATGTTTATGCTTTAATAGTGGTTAGTGGTAGATTAAGCCTAAAAGTGGGAAAATGGATCCAAAAGCCTTTAAGGATTAGAAAAGGGTATTTATATGCCTAAAATAGCCTCTAGAAATGTTTTTACATCATTATAGGTTTTTTTGAGGTCATTAGAGTTTGTTTTTAGCAAAGTTGTCAAAGTTGTCAAAATGTCGCATGGCAACATTTGCAACTTTTCAAAGTTGCATGAAAACATTTAGAATTCTTGGATTCTCTTCAGATAATGATGATGGATGATTAATGTAATGGCCTATAATCATGTGGAAGGCATATCTAGACAAGTAGGATCCCATTTCCCAAGGAAGTATGATGTAATGATTGATTTGAATTTGAAGGAGAAGCTCTAAGTTCTGGTTTTTGCATATAGTCGACTTGTTTTGAGTTTATGAGTTAATGGATGGATTTAAATAAGTGATCCAATGTTGTATTAGTGTATTAGACATATTTTAAAGAATTTTTCATTCAATATTGGAGTTGTTTTGAGTTCATTAGATTAGTTTTTCAAATTGTTTTTCCAGTAGTATAGTTGTTGGTGTTGTTTTTTTAGTTTTAGGAATCATGGCTCCCCCATAGCTCTCCACCATGAATATCATCATGGACCTGAGGGATATGGAAGGGAAGATATTTTATAGTGTGGATATGGAAGGAGGAGCTTAGAAGAGTTAGCTAGCTAATTTTAAGATCATGCCCTAGGGGAGTTTAGTGTGCCCAGTTAGGTGCATGACAATGTTTTGATGGTGTGTAATTGCAGGAGAAGGATTGGGAGAATGAAAAAAAGCATGGTTTAATAAGGATAGAGGTCCTATAGTGACCTCCTAAGAGGATTAGGCATTGAAAAATCCATTTAGATAGATTTCTGAGTAGAATCACAATATTGCACCAAAATAGCCCTATTTGCCCTAAATTCTAGGAACCTACTGTACGGAGGTCCTAGAACCATAAGACCACAAAAATCATTTGTATCTTGGAAAAAGGTGTCTGAATATAAATTTTTTATTTGGGTTTTTTTGAGATTTTTGTGAGAGAAGTGGGAAAAACTCACTGATTACGGATAATTGACCTATTAGGCCTAAAAGGCCAAATTTAGTGTTTGTCTTGAGATCATTTGTAAAACCATTGATGACCTATTCTAATGGGGTCATGTGGGAGTAAATAAGTTTTTTCAATAATAATTTTTCCTCCACAGCACTTGTGATGAAATGGTGATGAGAATGCACTTGGAATCTTCCAAGGTGGAGTAAGTTATTGAATAGCAATTGGTTGATAGTTTCCCCCAAGGTGAAACACAAAGATCACCTACTCATAGAGTGGTTTTGGAGAGGTTCTAGGCTAGCTAAGCCAGATATTGGAAGGTCCTAGAGAAGAAATTAGGATCTTTTGAAGACTAGGAACCATTGGTGTCCTAGAAGACCTTGTGCAAGCACACCTTGGATAGTGTTCCTATCAAACTGCTCATATTGAAAAGTAATTTTTTGTTGTTGTTGAGAGAAGTTGCAAGAGTTGTTTTGGGTGATTAGGTATTTTATGATTTTAGGTTGAGGTTGCAATCAGAGAGGAAAGAGCGTAGAGAAGTTAAAGAGTACAAATAACTTATAGGATTTGACAAGCAATCAGTGCTACATCTAGATCACTAATCTTGGTGCTCCCTAATAGATGCAGCAAGTAAAATCCATTAACTGAGTGAACTCTAAAATGTTATTTTTGTAAATCTTTTAATAGGTTAACTTCTTCATTGAGGTTTAAAATCCTCTAGCGAGGTAGATCATAACTAATCTTATTATACTCCTAATAGTGTACTAATCACTCCTAACTGGGTGAACCCTCAGAAAAGGGTATTTGTAGCTCATAACAGGGACAAATCATATACTGTAGTATTAGGCTTGTGGGTGTCATCACCACCATGGTTATTTCCCTCTTACAAGGGTTTCCATGTGAAAATATATGTGTTATGTGTGTCAAACTTGTGGATTCTTATTATTACTTTCTGTTATGTATTTACATCAGTTACTTGTTTTATAGTTTGGAAAGTACTTCAACAACCATTTAGATGAATGGTTGAATTAGTTCACTATCTGTATGTACTGATTCAACCCCCCTCTAACTAACTATTATTTCCAATAGTTAAAGTGGCAGAGTTTTTCATGATGATTTAAGTGAGTTTTGAAGGATTTATCAGAGTGTGGTATTTTGATTGTTCAGTCTGAGATAATGTTTTAGTTATTGGATTGGTGTGGATTAGTTATGCATATTATTTGTTTCTAACTTTGTGGTGAGTGTGTAGTGTTTTCATTACTAGCAATAAGTCTTCTAAGTTGATTGTGTAGACGTCTAAAATCATCCTTATATTAATTTAATTAATATTTCCTTAATATTATAATTAATTTTAATTAATTACTTATATTTGTTATATTCTTGTTGCATTTATTTAATTAAATGTAATTCACTTTCCTTAGTATTTAAATTTAATTTAAATACTACCCCCTTTGATGTATTAAATTTTATTTAAATACATTCCCCTTCATTAGTCCCCTTTAAATAAATTTTTAATTTATTTATTCATCCACATGATTTAAATTCTACTAAACTATAATTAATCTAAATTTTAAAATTTGGATTAAGCTAATTTAAACCTAGATCCTACCCTACCTCACATCACTCTCACCAAATAGACCTACTCACTAATTAACTAAGGCTAATTAGGCTAATTTCTTGATTCCTACACCAATTAGTCCTAATTATTTGCTCACACGTGTGAGAAAATTTCCAAAAATTGTCTTTTCCAAATAATCCTTATTTGGTGCCAACAAGGTTTCTTACACCCATGATGAAACCTTCTTACACTTTCTAAAAGTGTTCTATTGGCCCAAATCTCTTACACCTCTTACAAGATCTTTCACATGTGTACTTTAAGTACACTTTGACCCATCACATCTAAAGTTTCTCACACATGTGTGAGAAAAGTGGGCCTTTTGCATGGCTTATGTGTCCCTCATGTGGCACCTATGTGGATGCCACATGATCTCCCACCTCATCCAAGCCCTCTCTCTCCTCCAAAAAATCTATAAATAGAGGCCATTGTCAAGAGCAAATCATCTCCCTTTTATGCATTGTTATCATGCTAGAATAGCTCTAGAATTCTTAGTTCATATTTATGTTTTATGCTCATTAGTTCATTTTCATAATCTAGATATCACATCCTGGGTTAATGGAATGAATCTAGTTTCTTAGCTTAGATCTTGCATATCATCCTAAATAGTAGTTCTTTGCATCTTCATCATGGTGAGAGCTTGAGACAAGTTCTCAATACTTGTTTCTTGAGTTCTTCACTCATTTTAGTCATTTAGCTTGCATCTTTAATCATCAAGTGGGATTAGTATATTATGTTGGGAGAACACACCCACAAACTTCTCTAAGAGAAAATCAACAAGACATTGGGTGCCCTTGTTCAGCTCATCGGAGGTTATGATGGAGTCTCTTATTTTTGTAGTATGCTTTTAAACATGTTAGCATAGTTGATTAATTTATACCTCTAAAGTTTGCATGTCTGAGCATGCTCCCAACAGGTTAGATTCTAGCATATATAGATTGAATCATATATACTAGTGATAAAGGTGATTACACAAGAAGTTTTTTAAGTATCTAGTGTACTGGTGATACCAAAGGTAGTCATGATAAATTTAGTGTGTGATGATAATTTTAAGGATTTAGATGATGTGATCGTGCATGAAGTATCTAAAGAATTAGTTTTGCCTACATCTATGATCACACAAGCTGATTTAATATATAGGCAGATATTTGAGGCATACACTAGTAGTATGAGTAAGAACAGTGAAAAATCAAACCAGTCTATTCAAGTTAGATAAATCGATTCAAATGTGAAGTCAATGTTAGTCCTTAGGTTAGATTAGTGAGAGGGGGTGAATCAATGATCTACCAAATAATCCAAACTTCTCTATCATAAAAATTTAACCAACATTCACAAGATTAACCTTAATAAAAATAAATAAAAATCATAATCATCCAAATCCATCCGAAAAATTGACAAACATATTTATTTTGTGGAAACCCAAATAGGAAAAAACCATGGTGGGGATTAGTACCCAGTAAATGATGCACTCTTTTGAAGTACGCCCTATAAGGAGCTTAACCCTGTTAGCAATTACAACAACATTGTTAAGTGATACTCGATTAAGGGATTTACCTTAGGCCTATTAGTACCTTTACCATGTTAAGAGTAGCCTTGTTAGAGTAATTTAAACACTTGACAAAGTGTCACCTTGTTAGATGATTTATAAAAAATATCTGTTAGGATCTACCCTATTAAGGGATTTAACTTGTTGCAACTGTTAGGGAACAACAAAAAGAATGATCTAGATAACAACACTACCTCTGATTGATTAGATCCATTGAAGAACACAATATATTTTGCACACATTGAACTATTCCCTAGCTTGATCGCAACATGCACCTTACACCACACTTCCTCAAAACACAATCAACACTCTTAATTTCAAACATCCTACTCAAATCCAACGCACCACATAACAAACTTAAATGCATAAAACCTATTTCCAAGACCGCGTCGACCAATGCAATGATTTACATAGAATGTTGTGTCAAGGATTCAAACAAATTTTGACCAAACATGACTCAAGGAGGGTCAGCAACCAGGGCCAAAGGCACTCCTAGCTACCAAACCAGCTTGTAGAATACAAAATGGAAGAAACAACAGACAAAGTGAGAGAAGAAAAAATAATACTTTTATTATTTCATCAAACTTATTACATGTCGGGCTGTAAGGCCTTCCTAGTTTTGGCCATATATATTCACACATGCAAGGTCATAGACCTATGATATGAATTTGCTAATGTTATCTTCTATCCAAAATTGATACCCTAATCTAAGAATAGAAAACCAAATATATACAAGAGTCCACCAAAGAGGTCGACACTCAGGTCCTAAAGATCCAACAAAGGAAAAAACAATGACCTAGATTTAGCTCCACACATATCCCAATGAGAGATCCCAACATTAATTGTGCTACAAAAATTAAATGCAGAAGTCATCTAGAAGATCCAACTTCAAATACACAACTCGGTAAGAAAGCCAACCAAGCACAGAGACTATTCGATGATAACCCACCAAGTATCCAAATACTACTAAGACCCGTCAGTAAATAAAATAGAAACAAGTCTTCAACCAAGAAAATAAAATCTATTACCAAGCACTTTATCGAGCAGCCTCCAACAAGCTACCGAACCAAAGAACATATTTTTGGTGGATTAGGATTGCCAAAGAACCCAAGATGCTCCTACATCAAACAACTGGGGTTAAAGAAATGATTCTTCAAATCATGTGTCAGGTCCAACCTGAATTGAATCCAAATTAGATTGAGAAATCCAAGATGAGTCCTTAATCATTCTTTTCTTCCATTTTCTTAGATACTCCATGTGATTCTTTCCTCTTGTACTTCTGCCAGCTTTGTGTTTCAAAATATTATCAACTTATTTCGTATGTTTCTTAGGATAATCACTTGGTACTTGTATGCACCCTAAAATGGTCGCCTAGACTTTGGGCCCCATTTATTATTTTATCAATTTATCAATTTCCTGAATCAATGATTTGCAATAGTTTCAATTCAAATCAATTTCCTTGATCAAATTGTAATTAATTCAATTATTCAATTATCTCAATATTTCCTAAGGTTTGATCATTTTTATTTAATTAAAAGATTTAATCTCCCTTTTAATTAAATAAAATTCTTCTAATTTATTTAATTGAAAGAAAACCTCTCTTTTAATTAAATAAATAAAAATCCCCACTTAAAGCACTTTATTTGTTGAAAAAGGAAATAAATTAAATGAAAAAGTAAATAAAAATCCCTTTTTCTTCATATCTTCCTAAGTGGTGGGTTTTTGCCTCTTAATCTCAACCATTGATCAATTATTTTTGCCTCTTAATCTCAAACGTTCACTTTCCTATATAAGAAAATCTCTCTTTCTCATTTAATAATAATCAATCAATCATCAATCATCAATCAATCATCAATCATATTAGAGTTTTTAGTATTGTTATGTTACAGGTTTGGAGAGCAATTTTGGAGGAGCATTTGAGCATTTGAGCTTGGATATTGCAACTTCTCTCTTCTTGTCTCATTCCTTCTTGCATTAATGGCTATTCATATAGATTAGAATCATGTTTATTTTCATAGATTAATCTTGCATTTGCATTTCCTTTCATAGATTAATATGCATTGTTATCATTTAGATTAATTTCCTTTTATGCATTGCAATCATA
>MU227195.1:292436-328650 GCA_018584345.1 Thuja plicata | reverse complement strand
CCCTTTTTCTTCACATCTTCCTAAGTGGTGGGTTTTTGCCTCTTAATCTCAACCATTGATCAATTCTTTTTGCCTCTTAATCTCAACCGTTCACTTTCCTATATAAGGAAATCTCTCTTTCTCATTTAATAATAATCAATCAATCATCAATAATCAATCATCAATCATCAATCATCAATCATATTAAAGTTTTTAGTATTGTTATGTTGCAGGTTTGGAGAGCAATTTTGGAGGAGCATTTAAGCATTTGAGCTTGGATATTGCAACTTCTCTCTTCTTGTCTCATTCCTTCTTACATTCATGGCTATTCATATAGATTAGAATCATGTTTATTTCCATAGATTAATATTGCATTTGCATTTCCTTTCATAGATTAATATGCATTGTTATCATTTAGATTAATTTTCTTTTATGCATTGCAATCATATAGATTAGATCTCATTTTCATGCATTCGAATCTCTCGTTTCATGGTGTATTTGCAATAGACACAACTAGGTCTATCTGAGGGCCTTCATTTTACATTTTTAGACATCCATGACTAGAGAGCTATGGATCGATCTTTGAGGCCTCATTCTTGAGCAACCTTGAATGAAATGATTCATAGAAGTGTGACAACATTTATGCACATAGTACTGTTACTTCTTCATTAGGTTCATGATATTCATACAAGTCTAAAATATTGAATATAGGTTATATATCCATGTCATCAGGTAATTCCACTTCATAAGCATATCCACTATCAAATCTTCTCAATATCTTTCAAGGACCAAATATCTTTATTTTCAATTTACCATATGTTCCAACAGGAAATAGGCCTTTCTTCAGATGAACCATGACTGCATCACCAACTTCAAAAGTCTTATGTCCTCTTGATATATCTACACTATCCTTGTATTTATAATTACTTTTCTCCAAATTATTTTTTACATTTTCCTGTAATGTCTTCATAAACTCAGAAAATTTATGTCCTTCATCACTTTTCTTCTCTTCTCTAGGAATATCTCTCAAGCCTGATATACCTCTCAGTTGTTTGCCTTGAACAATCCCAAATGGTGTCTTTCTAGTACTTCTATTCACTGAACTATTATATGTAAACTCTGCTTGTACCAACATCAAATCCCAATTACTGGGTGTCTCCAACTAAGCATCTCAAGAGGTTACCAAAACTTTGGTTTACAACCTTTGTTTGTCCATGAGTCTGTGGATGAAATGTAGAACTATATTTCAACTCAGTGTCCAGCTTCTCCTAGACTTTTTTCCAAAAATAGATAACAAACTTACTATCTCGGTCAGAAATGATACTCTTTGGTAATCCATGCAATCTGACAATCTCATTAAAGAAAATATCTGCTATATGTATTACATATGATGTTTTCTTACATGTTATGAAATGTGTCATCTTAGAAAATCTATCCACAACCACAAATATAGAATCATTACCGCTTGTTGTCCTCGGTAAGCCAAGAATAAAATCCATGCTGATATCACTCCAAGGTTTCTCAAGAATGGTGATCGGTGTATACAAACCAGTATGTTGACTTACTCCTTTAGCAACCTGGAAAAATCCACAACTTTTCACAAATTTCTGAACATCCTTATACAACTAAGGCCAAAAATACCTTTCCTTAAGAAAACTCAATGTCTTATCAATTCCAAAATGTCCAGCCAATCCACTAATATATTTTTCCCTGATCAAATTTGTTCTCATTGATCCTCATGGTATACACAAGTGAATACCTCTGAAAATAATATCTTGTTGAATAAAATAGTCTTCATACTTAATTGATTGATTTAGAATAGGTACTTGCACACTCTCCACTACTCAAAAAAATCAGGGTCATTTTTATACAAATTCTTAATGTCATATAAAAACCAAGAACCTTAATTCTCATTTCAGTCAACAAAGATCTTCTTCTACTTAATGCATCAACAACTCGGTTAGAAATTTCACTTTTATGTTTTATCACAAATGTGAAACTCTACAAATACTCTACCCATTTTATATGTATTTGATTCAACTTATTTTGACTACCCAAATATTGTAAAGCCTTATGATCAGTATACAACACAAATTCACTTGGCATCAAATAGTGTCTCCATTTCTTCAGAGCTTGAACAATAGTATAGAATTATTGATCATAGACAAAATATTTACTCTTAGCATCATTCAAATTTTCACTAAAGAAAGAAACATGTTTACCTTCTTGAGTCAACACAACTCCTATTGCACTTCCACTTGCATCACATTCAACATGAAATACCTTATTGAAATCAGGTAAGGCTAATATAGGTAATTCAGAAACCTTTTGTTTCAAAGTCTCAAAACTCTTATTAGCTCCATGTGTCCATTTGAATTCTATTTTGTCTCCCCTCATTGTCTGAGTCATAAAATTAGAAATAGAACTAAAATTTTGGATGAATATTCTGTAAAAACTTGCCAATCCATGAAATGATCTTACCTCACTTGGAAAATTTGTTGTATTTTATCTAGATGATATACTAATTTTTAGTAGAAAAAAAGAGGAACACCTAAGGCATTTAGACATTGTTTTGAAAAGGATTTCTAATGAGAAGTTACTAATAAACCTTGAAAAGTGTGAATTTTTGAAACAAGAACTTGTGTACCTAGGTTTTGTGATCTCTCATGGAGACTTAAATATGGACTAGACTAAGGTCGATGTCATACTTAATTGACCTACTCTGAGGAATGTGGGAGATGTAAGGAGATTTCATAGGCTGGATACCTTCTATAGGAAATTCATTAGGAAATTTAGTGGGATTTGTTCCCCAATGTTGGACACCATAAGAGGAGGAAGTGAGATAGTTTCTTTTGACAAGTAGTGCAGGAAAAGGGTTTGAATACTTAAAACAAAAGGTAGCTTATCAACCTATCTTGGTGCTACCTGCTTCAACAATTTATTCACCATTGAGTGTGAGCTTTCAATATGGCCATTCGTGATATCTTAAGACAAGAAGAAAGGCATGTGGATTTATTTTGTGGAAATATGAATGAAGCAAAGAGGAAATACTCCTCTTATGAACTTGAGATGTATGCTATGGTGCAGGATCTGAAAAAGTGGGGACACTACCTCCTACCCAAGGAATTTGTAGTTTTGACTCATAATAATGCCTTAAGATTTTTTAATTCATAGGAGAAATTGTGTCACTGACATATAAACTAGATTAAACATTTGCAAGCATACACCTTTACTATTAAGCATAAGAAGGGACAAGCCAACAAGGTGGTTGATGCAATTAGTTTAAGGGTGGTGATTTTCCAAGAGATATAGGTGTAGAGCATAGGTATAGATTCCTTTAAGGATCTATACAGTGAGGATGAAGATATTTTAGATGCATACAAGGTATGAAAAGAGTTTGAGAACACATTCCATAGTGACTTCTTAAAGTACACCTTATAGAATGAACTTGTCTTCAAAGGAGGATAATTATGTGTCCCTAAAGGGTCGATGAGGTAGAATCAGATATAGGAGAAGCATAATAGAAGTCTTGGTGGTATTTTTTGGTCTGAATAAGACATTAGAGATGGTGCAGAGGTTCTATCACTGGCCCAAAATGCAGAAGGACATCATAAAATATGTAGAGACATGTACAACAAGCCAAAGAGCCAAGGAGACATCATCAAATGTAGGATTGCACTAACCTTTTCCAACACCCAACATACCATGGGAGAATATTAGAATGGATTTTGTGGTAGGGTTTCTGTAAAAAAGGGTGGTTATGATAGTAACTTTATTGTAGTTGATTGGTTTAGTAAGATGGCCCACTTCATACCCTCTAGAACCACTCATGATGTCTCATATTGCCAAAACAATTTAGAGAGATAGTAAGGATTCATGGTTTTCCATTAAGCATAGTCTTAGATAGGGATTCAAAATTCATTGGTCATTTTTGGAGGACATTATGGAAGAGGTTTGGAACCAACTTGTCCTTCAGCTTTTCATACCACCTGCAAATAGATGTATAGACTAAGGTGGTCAATAGGTCCTTGGGGAATTTACTGAGGTTTTTAACTAAGGAACATGACCAAGCATGGGATGCGATCATTCCACAAGTAGATTTTTCCTATAATGACTCTATGAACAAGAGTACATGAAGAAGTCCCTTTGAGGTGGTTTATGGCATACACCTAAGGGGATTCCTTGACTCTTGAGATCTTGGAGGTATGAATAAGAGGAGTGCCCATGCTGAAGAGTTTGCAGAAGCCATGAAGGAAGTCCATGAACAGGCTAGAGAAAACCTCCAACAAAACATCCAAAAGGTGAAAGAGAGAGTGGATCAGAAAAAGAGGGATCTATAATTCCAAGTGGGAGACTTTGTTATGGTACATTTGAACAATGAGAGGCTTCCAAATGTAGTCACACAAATTTAATGATGAAGAGAATTGGACCATGTAAAATCTTGGCCAAATATGGGGCAAATGCATATAAGGTAAACTTACCCATTTATGTGGCCATTTTCCCTATCTTCAATGTGGTAGACTTGATATAGTACAAAGGACCCTAGATCATATTAGGACATGATGCATTTGTGGGTGAAGAGCAGAAGGAATGGTTGTATCAGTTACCCTCAAAGAAAGCTCCAATAGTACAAGATGTCCTAGATAGTAGAGTGGCCAGAAAGACTAGGAAGAAGACCTAATGGAAGTATCTTGATGCATAGAAGGGGAAACCTACTTCATAAGAAAATTGGATTCTAGAGGAAGATCTAAAAAATCTAGGAGTTGATCCTACCCCACTACAAATTCAAGGGGCTTGAGTTTTCTTTTACCTTAGGAATATGGTGCAGGAGCACCAAGGATTAGTCCTTAGGGGATATATTTTTTTTCTTTGATTAGGAATTGTGGTAGTTTTTGTGACCCTATGGGTCTTGATTGTAATAAGGCATGATTTTAAGCCTTTGTAGGGAGTCAAATATTGGGTCAAAATTACCTTTAGGGTATTTGGGCCCAATAGGCTCAAAAGATGTATTATTGGCCTAAAAGTCTTGAAACTATTGTAATATCCATAATAGGGCCTATTGAGGGTAAAATTATTCTACTTAGTCATTAGTAATGTCTTTGAGGAGTTAGAGGAACTTTGGACCAAAAGTTGTCAATCCTATAAAAGTTGCACAAAAGTTTATATGCAACTTTTGAATCTTTGGAGCAACTTCTGCAAAAAGGCTCCAATGGTCAAAAATTTTAAAAATTAGGTTGGGTTCAGTTTTATATGGGTATTTTAATATTTTTTGGCCAAGGATGTATAGGTTAGATAATTGGAGGAAATTTTTGTGATCAAATAATAAATAATTTTGAGTTTTCCTACTTATTTCTATTGTTTTCATGTTGGCACATGTGGTAATAGATTAGATATGCAAATTTAATTTCATATTTGAGTAGGAGGGTGATTTATAAGGTTAATTAATTTTTTTTGAAGAGTATTTTTGGATTTTGGTTCATTCTACAGACAAATTTCCAAGACCGGTTCATATTTGAACTCTCAACTAGGTTTATCATTAAAATGTGTCTAACTTGATATTTCACTGTCCAGGCTCAATGGACTTGGGTGAAATCCAATTTAGGAAAATTTAATTTAATAATCATTTAGTTTGGAGTAGGAAGGATAAGGGAGTTTGGATAAGTTTGATGCCCTATTCGAGCATCTTTATGTGCTCGACAAGACATTGACTATAAATTATGTTGCAGAGCCAAGGGTGGAGTGGATTGGTGTGAACCAATCATTGATTATATGGTTTTTGGTATCCCTCTAAGTGATTTAATGGTTGATATTTTTGGGAGGATTCATTTCCAAAGTTTTTCTTTGTAAAACCACCTTGACTAAGATAATTAGCCCAATTGGCCCTATGAAGGACAGTACCCTCATTGTGGGAGTCACAATCTAGAATTTAGGGTGTTGGTAGAAGTCCATAAAGGGTTTCATAAAAGGTGATCTATTCAGGGGATCCTTTGGGATATTTAAAAGTTAAGTCCTAAAAACTTAAGGAATAGACTTACTAGCAATTGCACTTTGTTCACTAGGTCTAATTGACTTTTTGTGTTTTCAAGTCTTTTCTGAGGGATTGAGTGACCATTTTTGGTTGTGTTGATTCCAACTAGAACATGGGATACCATTCCACCCATTCCTAAGTTAAGATCCCATGATTATCAAACCATCACTCACTTGCAAAGGAGTTGGTCAATGGGTATGAGGAGTTGAAGAGTTGTAATTATTGGTGAGAGGTTATGGTTGAGAGAAGTGTGTGTTGTATGGTCGTATAGGATCCTTAGGGTCTATCTTGAGGATATCAAGGAGACATTTTTGGTTTTATTAAGCCCTTTGAAAAGAGAAACTTGTGGGTTATGTTCTTTTGTTCCACAATAATTGAGTTGTAACCTAGCCTCTCCCCATCATTAGGCATAGCTGTTCATTGAAAATTCTCCTTCTTGTCTAAACACCTTTATTTTTGTCTCCAATGATTTTATCTTCAAAATGATTTAATCTAACATAACTTGGTTTTTTGGATCTTTCTTAATCATGTGTCCCTTCATCTTCTTCACTAGTGTATTCTTCATCAATTTAGTTCGCAATACCTCCTTGTACTTGACTTACTTTTGTTGATCTTTATAGATTAAGATAGATTTATGATCATCAGAATCATATCATCCTGATTTGGATAAACTTGCAATGCTTTCATCACCTTTCACATTTTCACTTTCCACTATTCTTCTTAGCCTCTTATTGTAACACTTATAGGCCTTTCTCTTATTAGAATATCCAAGGAATATTCCTTCAACACATCTTGCATCAAAATTTTCAATGTCTTCATCTCTTTTTATATAAAATTTACTACCAAAGATCATAAAGTATTTGACAGTAGGAACATTTCCACACCAAAGTTCATAGGGAGTCTTTCCTGTGTTTTATTTTAGTTATACTTTATTGAGAGTGTATACTGTAGTGCTCATCGCTTCTTTCCAAAACATCTACGTAACTTTTCCTTCCACCATCATGGTTCTTGCAGTATCGAGAATTGATCTATTCTTTCTTTGAACAACTCCATTTTGTTGTGGTGTTTGGGGAGATGAGAACTACCTCTTGATTCCATTCTTTTCATAAAAGGATTTGAACTCATTTGATGTGAACTCACCACCTCTGTCTAATCTAAAACACTTCACATTTAATCTTTTCTTGATCTCAACCAAATTTTTAAAGATTTTGAACTTGTCAAGTTCTTCAGACTTTTCCTTCAATATGGTAACCCAAATAATTGTAGAGTAGTAATCAATTAGTAGCATAAAATATCTATCACCTTGCATGCTCCTTATTTTTGTTAGTCCACATAATTTAGTGTGAACTAATTCATAAAAACCATTAGAATTTTCAATTTTAGATCTGAATTTAGTTATTGTTTTCTTACCTAGTTGGAATTCCCTACATGTAGTATTGATGGGATTATTTACTTTAGGAAAATCTCTAACAACATTTTTGGAACTCAATGCCACAATATTATCAAAATTCACATGACATAACTTGTTGTGCCATAGCCAAATTTCATCAATTTTTGCAATGAATCAAGTCTTTTGACCACTATTTAAATGAAATACATTACCTTTAGTTTTTGACCCAGCATAAATCCATATTCCACCGTCATTCACAATATTGCAACTATCCTCTTTTAAATGAAATCCATAACTTTTGTACATTATTTTCCCAACACTAATGAGGTTATTGTTTATTCCTTCTACATACAACATATCTTCTATAGTAGTCTTGTCGTCCAGAGAGATAGTTCCTCTTCCTCTAATCATACCACAAAAATTCTCTCCCCATCTTACCATTCCACCATTATACTTCTCAAAGCTTAAACTTTTATCCTTCCCATTAGTCATATAATGAGAGAAACCACTGCCAATGATGCATTCATCCATTTTCATAACATGGGTAGCTAATACCTTTTCCTCAACAACACATCTAGTGGAATTATTTTGCATAGAATCATTTGAATCATATCTATCATCTTTAATTGCAACATACACTTTCTCATCATCAGTCTTATTATTATTAAATTCATCATTAATGACTCCTTCATCAGCAGCATGATAGCATATTTTCTGATATTTAGACTTGTTCTTGGGAAGTCTTTCCTGACATCTAGAAGCAAAATATCATATCTTTTCCCAAAAAAAAAATTTAGAAGGAATTTTTCCTATGTACTTACCAAATCCATTAGATATTTTCCTTTCCACCAGTGCTTCCAATTCTTGAAGCTCTATTTCTTCTTCCTCAAGTTCTCTCATCTCTTTTTTATACTTTGACACCCTTCTTGTAGATCCTTCACCTTGATTTGATTTATTCATGTCTCTTCCTGATATAGTGGCCTTGAAGATTGATTCAAATTTGGGTAGAGAATTGACAAAACCACTCATTTCAAAAGTAGATAACTTACCAACCATGGTATCTCTTGTCAAAATAGCAACAGTTCTAATTTCTTCAATGGAAACAACTTTTCTCTTGTATGTAGGAGGAAAATTTGTCAACATCTTTAAAATAATCTCTCCTTCATCTAATACACCACTAGCATATATGATGCTGCAAAATAATTCATTTATATTTAACATGTAAGAGTTTATGTTCTCATCCTCAAGCATTCTCAGAGATTCGAACCTTCCTTTTAGGCTTTGTAACTTAGCTTGCTTGACACATGCATAAACTTCATGAAGATTCTCTAAATTTGTCCAACTCTCATGAGAAGTCTCTAATTCCATCAAATTTGTATACTCTACATCTAATAGAGGACTTAACAGGGCTTCCTTTTCTATTATTTCATACTCAAAATTCTTCTTCTCATCTAGTGTTTTCCTAGATAGATCTGTAGGAGGAGTGTAGGAGTTCTTTGTGATGGTCCAGTATTCTTCTCCAATACATCTTAGATGAGAGAAAATTCATCGTTTCCATACATGGTAGTTTGTTCCTTCAAACCTAATATTTTCCTTCTTATAAGTTTCCATATCTGATCTCCCTCAAGTTATTAGGCCTCCTTCAAGGGACCAAAGCTCTGATACCAATTATTGATAATATGGAAAAGAACAACTAAGAGGGAGGAGAGGTGTGAATTAGTTGTTCCCAAAACCTTAAACCTCAAACCCTTAATTATAAAAACCCTCAAATTTGTGTACCCTTAAATGTGATTTGAATAAATATATTATAAAACATCCATGCATATACAAATCATAAACACATTCATACAAGTTGACACAATATTTTTATCATGGAAACCTTATTAGGGGAAAAACCACTGTGGGTATGATTACCCAAAATAAGAGAATAAATTTTTAGAAGTATAAACTTATTACAATTTATTGGGAACACACATGCATTCAGGATCACTGCCTAGCTTCTCAAATAAAAATCCCCTGGTTACAAGCCTAAGGAAGGCTCTCTGCCTTACAATCTGATCACTATAATGATCTATACACTTTTTTTGAACTGTGTAAGTGGCATCTACCTTATGTTTTATACAACTCCAATGTATCACAATTCATATGTCTATTCAAACCCTTTTTGAGACACTTCTTATCACCACTAAATCAGGATCTCCCATTTATATCCACCTATAACATCCATATCCATGATTTGCACCTTGAATTTTTCCTAATTCATCATTTTCTACCAAGAAATAGGTCACCAACCCTAATTCACCATCTCTTCCAATAAATGCCCCAAATCTCTTGATTCAAATCCATCTCTGACTACCAAAACATGACCATGACCATGAGCTACAATCACCACCTTGAGATCATAAAATATCCCAGATTTCATGGTTTAGCACATGTGCAACATGATTTATCAACTAAGTCAACCAAGAACATGAATAATAATAAAAATATTATTATTGACTGAAAGCTCCACCAATCAGATCCTTTTGGTCCATGTGTATCACCAAATCATCAAGAAAATACTTCAAGAACATCTTATAGCATCACGAAAAACACTCAAACATTCAAATTCACCACAACCATTTGATTTTCCAATTCTTTTCCACCAAACTTGAAGAATACTATCAAAACGTAACTAGGATAATAATATTATGCCTTGCAAACCTTTGAAGTACAAAACCTATGAGTTGGTGACACCTTAGTATGTCCCCAAAAAACTCCTAGGTTCACTCCCTAAAATGATAACTCTATTGAGGAAACCAAACCTCTTTCTATCTTCTTGTTAACATAGTTTGTCACCCTATCTTCCAATCGCCTTCTCCAACCTAGTTACATGTCCATGTCATCATGAAACCTTATATAACTTTGGGTGAACTAATTAAAAACCTTCATCATGCCTTCTCTATGTGTGTGACTTCATCTCTATAATTTTTTCTTCTCACTGGACCTTTTAACATTCTATTTCATTGGCTAACCTACAATATTTTAGTTAGTAATCATCAAATAACTCTTCTTATTTATTCCTCTGATAAATCCTTCTTCTATGTTGACATCAATTCCAACACAACCATCTTCCAAATTTCCTAATATACCAAAAAAAAATATGTTTTGTTGAATTGGTGTAGGAATGGATGGAGAATTAAATTTATTTCATAAGATTTTTTGGAACTTATCATCACCAACTAGAGTATACATGATGTTTTTATAGATGAACTTCACTTTGAGATGAAGTATTGAAGAAAAATATTACATGTCATGTAACCATATTTTTTATAAGAGAAGATTATAAGTGACTTTATCGGGCAGAACATGAATAGGTGTGGGTAAAATAACATGACCTACCTTAAAAGGTAAGGTTATAATACCTAAGGTTTTTTAAGGAACATTTTCAAAGCCATAGAAAGAACTAGAATCATGTTGAATAAATGAAGTATCCACTTTATTTTTGTAAAATAAATCAATGCTACACATATTAAGACTATATCCATTATCAATTAAATTTAGTTTAATAATATTACCATTGATAAGGACAACAACCACAAGAGAATCATTTTGTTCTTGAATATCTATAGAACACAACTCATCTTTAGAAAGGACAATCTTAGCTTGACTGTTGATTGCATTCAAATATTCCAATATAGAAGTTATATTAATTTTCACATAAAATGGAATACTCATATTTATTTAAGGATTGTTGTAATTATTCATGGTATGTTGATGAAGTTTTAAGAAGCTCGCAACTAGATATCTTTCTAGGAGTAGCATGAAGTTGTTCTACAAAATTATATTCCTTTCTAATATTTTGTGGAAGATGTGGTGTAGGAAGAAGAACTAGTTGAGAAGTAGTAAGAGAAGGAGGAACAATTGAGTTTATATGTTTTCTACTATTTATTTTGTTATATGTGTGAGAAAATGTATGATAATTGTTTTTTTTAGAACCTTTCACCACAATGATTGGTTTATTTTGAGTTTGAGAGATATGTTGACAAAGATGGATAACAACCTTAGGCTTTTCACTACCCAAAACATTGACAACATTGACATTATTAGGATCTTTGTTTTTAAAGATTTTATCTCTATAAGGGAAATAATAAAGGAAAGTGGTAATGATATTATCATCTTCTTCCAAGGTATCCTTATGAGTAGGAAAATATGTAGAATGAGGATTAAGGATTTCCATCAATGCTTCATCTCTAAAAGGGATGTCATGTAATGAAGCTAAGATGACTTTAAGAAAGGTATTTATAATATCCTCCTCTTGCTCTAAAATATCCTCATAAAGGAGGTACATCTTAGGATAAGGATCATCACTCATTAAGGCTTTATTTGTAGAGGGAATATCATTGAAAATCATATCAATTGTATCTTTCATAATATAATTTATCTTTCACAAAGGTAACCTGATAGGGGAGATCCATATCAAGAGAATAATTAACATAATCTTGTAATGGTTAATCCAAAATAGGGATATCATTGAGAAAAGTATTATTTTCTTGCCTCAATATGTCCTCATGAGAAGGGGGTCTTTAGGAGAGAAAAATGAAACTCGTTTATACAAAATATTCATTATGAACAAACAAAATTGAAAATGATATGCGTAAATTGAATGAAACTATATTTAATTTTTAGATATTTTTCCAGTGCAAGTACATAAAAAAGGAATGAAAGGATCTATATGAAATTATTGCAAACTATGTGCATACAAAATATAACAAAAATAAATGAAATGTTTTTGTTTTGATATTTTATTGTTTTTAAAACATGGAAATAAAATTTGCAAGAATGGACTAGGTATCTATATGTATGAAATGAGAGACAAAAATATACAATGAAATGCATACAAATAATATCTAAAATCCAAATCAAAAGTGTAAATGTTATGATTTGGGCTCACCAAAAAGTACAATATGAAAAGGGGATGGTGAGTTGCGGGTGAAATCCACCTCTTTTCCTAATTGCACGATTGGAAGGAAGATGATTTAATAGGATTAAGTAAGATTTAAGAACTAGATGAGTAAATAATCCTTCACTAATAATGAAGTTAGGAAAGTTGAATTTGAGGGGATATTGATAGTTTTTCAGATCCTACAAATAACAAAAAATTAGGTAGATACTTGTAGTGACTTAAAATGGTAACTAGGAAGAAGATATAACTTTCAGCTAAAATATAAAGTTGTTTTGGGAGGTACATAATGGTTTGGGTTTTTTGTACCCAAGTACAGAACAATTTCCTTGTTGTGTATACCCTACAACTTTGTTTGAAATTCACTAGGAGAGTTTCTCAAATCTCGTACCTATTCCTACACACACAATTGGGAAATTATTGGGTTGAAATGGGTTTTCCTTGCTTAAACCCTTGTTTATGAATCAACCTTGAAATGTAATTAAAATTTCATAAAGAAAAGAAATGTAAATGAAAATTTAAACATTAGATCTACCTTGTAGGTTTATATACCTTCATGAATGAATATTGAGATTGCACAAATCCATGAAGATGCTTGTATTTTTCTTGATTGAATTTGTTGAATTTTTGAATGTAGGAAGGAATAAAGGGCACCTTTAAAAAATGTATGAATCTATTAATGCCACTCCATATCTTCAATGGTGTATGCTTGATAACCCTTGTCTTGAATAATAGATGAATAAAATACATATAGATGAACAAAAATATCTTCCTTCTTGATTGAGAAATCCTCTACTTGACCATCATGGGAGAGAATATTTCTACAATGGAGAAGATTACCTTTAAAATTAATTTGGATGCTTGAAGAATTCTTGAAACTTGAACTTGAATGCTTGAATGAAAAATTGTAGGAGAGCACTTGAAATATTGATCATGGATATCGAAATGAGGAGAGATATTCCACTTATATACCTCTCACAAAATTTTAGGATTAAAAAATGATATATTCTAACCACAAATCTATAAATCCTACCAAAACACTATAATAGGGCACCCATTCAAATTTGAGCACAAAACCCAGGGTACAAAATGAAAAAATCATTCTATACCTGGGTATAGAACACCATAAATATTTTGTAACTAGGAAAATGAGCCTAAATTGAAATGGGGATTCAAGGATGAAGGGAAGATGTAATAAGTGGAGCTAGGTTGCAAGGATCAAGAATAAGAAACATGAAATCTCAAAATTACCAAAATGGGGCCTGATAAAGAATCTAATTATAGGTACTAAATTTTTAGGATGGTACCGAGGGTAAATATCTAATCAAACCCAAAATCTCTGGTTAACCACCCCATCCAAAATTAACGATAAGAAATAAACTCATAATTAAATGATACTACTAATTGTATTAGGTTGTTCACACTTGATTGTATGTGTGAAAGTGGATTCATTCTAGCCTATGAAAAAATGCTATGCTTTAGTTCAGTCATGACAAGCTACATGGATGACCATTACTCCAAAGGTAACCTATACATTGTGTTGCTTCCAGTAAAGTGTCTATGGGTCCAACAAGGTTAGTTCCTGCAACCTTGTAAACATTATTCTATATCCAGCCAAGTGTCCATACCCTCGGTAGGATTTTTGACATCTTCCCTTATCCAAAATTTGAATATTTCCATTAATATTTCTTGTCTTATATATTGAAAATTATCTTTTGTTTTCTTTTAGGCTTACATAGAATGAATATTATTAAGGGTGTGAGGATTTTACTGGTTGATGAAGTGGGACTTAGGATTTTTCATTTGGTATAAATTCCCTTTGAAAATAGTAACTAACCCCAAAAAAATTAACATAAAATCATGATCATCAAGGCACTCACAATAGAATGCATTAAGTAATAACATTTTAAAACAAGTGCATTTCCAAATTGAATAATTTAGTGGAGAAAACTAACCAATGATTCATTTTTTTATATTGACCTTTATTAGAGAAATGAAGCAAATGATAACTATAAAAAAATCATAGAATGTTATGCCCACTATCCATTCCAAAATCGTGAGGAATCCAACTTCTCAAGAGAAAATATAAACTACATAAAATTAGACTAAACCTCAATAGGAAAAAAACTAAGCTAAAACCTAAACAAAACCTAATCTAAAGAAATAAATAAAATCTAACCTTAAACCTAGCTTAACTATGTATAATGGAAATGAGCATCAGGGATCCTAGGAGAACACCTAACCCTTCATGACTTCTCATATTCAAGAAATACATCACAATTGTTGGAAATGGGTTGAGTAACTAAGAGGGGAGGGGTGAATCAATTACCACAAATACAAATCCAAGTCCATTAGATGTCTTAATAAAACTTATCATTGTTACTCGGTTAAAAAAGATATTCTATTGTTACTCGGTTAACAAAACAATATTAAGATATTAACTGTGATCATCCTTTAGTGATTTAAGTGAAAAAATATAAAGCATAAATAAAATAACATGTACATAGATGACACCAAGATTTAACATGGAAACCCAATTTGGGAAAACCAACAATTGCAACTAGTCACTTATTTTCACTCTTATGAAGTGAGCCATGTTAGGAGCCAACCCTGTTAAAGGTTACAAAACACATTGTTAGGTGTGACCTTGTTAGAGGATTTAATCAACCTGTTAGGAGTGGCCTTGTTAGAGGTCTTCAAACACTTTAATGTAGAAATGCCACCTTGTGAGAGGATTTATGAAAGACTGTTAAGTCTACTCTATAAAGAGATTTGGATCACTGCTACAATTGTTAGAGAGTAACAATGGATTGAACTGTTTGAAGAAGAAACTGTCTTTGCTAATTTAGATCTCTGCTCTAGCTTTAAACTGTATCCTCACTAATCAAATATTATATTGCATCTCGGTCTAGATATTCTATCCTTAATCAAAATCCCATTTTATTTTGCCTTTACTCTTCATATCAAAACTCTGTCATTTCTCACACATTCAATCCAAACTTGACCTTGTATATGTATGACAAGCCTTGTCAAGTCGGCTTGAATAAACTTCCAAATAAAAAATAAAACTTAAGTCTGTCAACTGCATATAACCAATTAAACATAAAGTGTAAATTATTGTTAGTCGGCTGACACTAAATATATAACTCGGTTAACACTGTAATCCTTCAATGCTCGACCTTACTGTATTACCTGAGTGAACTTGGTTGGAACTAAAAATCACTTTGGATGATATTGGAGTCTTCTTCAATGCTCGAGAGAGCTTGGAAAACACTTATTGTGCTCAATTTAGGTATAGACATTTGTGTAACATCACTATATTTGTGTATACATCAATGATAATACACAATTGAATAATTGTCTTCAAAAAATTCCCTCTTTTGCATTGATGGAAACACAAGTCATAATACAAAGAATTTTAGAGAAATAGAAACAAGAATAAAAATTTATTATTTTCCTTAGCTTCATTCTAATTCTCACCCAGAAAACTCTCTATGTCTTCACAATCACTGAAATACAAAATTCTTCCTTTTACATCAATCTCTGTTTCTGATAAATTTTCTCCCTTTGTCATAAATAATCTTTCCCTTAATAATTTATTTGGCATGACATCAATAATCTCTCCCTCTTTGACATCCAAATGCCAAAGACTCCATCTAATGAAATTATAGTGTACCTGATGTACTGATTCATATGCAATAAGCTCTAAAAATTTGCATCAACTTGTTAGATTTGTAGCTCAGTTGATGCATCACTAATCTATCCATTAGTGAGCCTTAGTTAGGGGAATCACCCCTAGCTTTCCTCTAAGAAACAAGAATGCATCCTTAGGTAAAGTTTTTGTGAATATTTATGCAATTTGTTCTTTAGTATTCACATATTCCAACCTTACTTCCTTGTCCTGAACCAATTCCCTCAAGAAATGATACTTTATTGCAATATGCTTAGTCTTAGTATGCATCACAGGGTTCTTTGAAATGTTAATAGCACTAGTGTTGTCACAGTAGATAATAATTGGTTCTTTGATTTCCTCCTTCATACCTGACAACATCTGTTTGAGCCATATAATATTTGAACAATTTATAGCTGTAGAAACATACGTTGCCTCTATTGTAGACTGAGATATACAATTTTTTTTCTTGCTTGTCCAAGAGACTAACCTCTTTCCAAGAAAGAATGCTCCACCACTGGTGCTCTTTCTATCATCAACACTTCCTACCCAATCAACATCATTAAAATTCTTCAGATCAAAGTTTCCTCCTTTCTTATACCATAATCCATAATCTTTAGTTCCCTTAAGATATCTCAGAATCCTTTTGATAACCATCAAATGATTCTCTCTAAGATTAGTTGAAAACCTTGTGACAATACCAACTGCTAATGTAGTATCAGGCCTAGTGTGAATAACATATTTAAGTTTACCAATCATGGATCTGTAGGTAGTCTTATTTACCTCCTTTGAGTCATCATCCTTAGACAAATTATGGCCAGTAGATATAGGTGTCCCAACTCGTCCGGAATCTTCCATTCCAAATTTCTTTAGTATCTCTTTGATGTATTTAGACTTAGTAATGTAGATACCATCCTTCATCTAATGAACTTGTAAACCAAAAAATAATTTTGTTTCTTCAAACATAGACATCTCAAATTCCTTACTCATAGCTTTAGAGAGTGCTTTGCATAAATCATCATGTCCAATGAATAGTATATCATCAATAAATATCTCTACTAATAGTATCTTGTTCTGAGGTCCTTCTTTGATGTATAAGCTACTATTGTCATTAGTTCTCTAAAATCCAATACTTACTAGGTAACCATGCAATCTTTCATACCAAGATCTAGGAGCTTGCTTCAGTCCATACAAGGCTTTGTGCAATTTGCAAACCATATTCCTTTTGTTAGGATCAACAAAACCTTTAGGTTGCAGATTTTACATCGATTTGGTATACCTTGAATCCTTTATGTGCTGCATATGCCAGAAGAGTTGTAACTCCTTCAACTCTTGGAATAGGAGAAAAATTTTCTCCATAATCAATACCCTCTTCTTGAGCATATCCTTTGCACACTAATCTTTCCTTGTTTCTAGAAACTTCACCTTTTTCATTCATCTTGTTTTTGAAAACCCACTAGATCAAGGTATGAATTGCACAATCCATAATAGATCTATTTCTTCTTTCTTCTATCCCATTTATCTGTGGTGTACCTGGGGCAGATACTTGTCTCTTGATTCCTATTTCATTACAAAATTCATTGAATTCATTAGAAATGAATTCACCTCCTCTATCAGATCTTATGTATTTAAGTTTCTTTCCTATTTCCTTCTCAACTCTGGCAAGGTACCACTTAGACTTCTGAAAATATTTTGATTTTTGTTTGAGAAACATAACAGTCATCATTCTAGAATGGTCATCAACAAATAAAATGAAATACTTCTCTCCTGTGTAACTTTTTATTCCAATTGGTCCACACATATTAGTATGCACTAACTCCAAGACTTCTTCAATATTGTAATTCTTTCTCTTGAAACTAGTTATGCCCATCTTTCCAATTTGACATTGTTTTCATATTGCCAATTCAAGTTTCTTCAAAATAGGAATACCTCTTACTATTTTTTTCTTGATTATGTTGACTAGGTTATCAAAATTCACATGACACAATATTTTATACCATAACCAACTTTCTTCTACTTGTGGAATAAAACATGAACTTTCAGTGAGATCAAGATAGAATAGATTACCTTTTGTTTGCCTGCCAGTGCCAACTAGGTTTCCCTTACCATCCAGGAACTTGGCCTTACCATTCATGAATTCTACCTTGAAACCAATACTATTCAACTATTCCACACTTAGTATATTATGCCTTAGTCCTTTAACCCAATAAGAATTATCACATTTGATTCCTTCAGTTAGAGCAATACAACCTTTACCTTTCACATAGCAAGGTTCATCATTCCCAAAACTGACACTCCCACCATCATAGTGCTCAAGATGTTCAAATTTAGTTTTATCACCATTCATGTGTTGAGAACAACCATTATTAATTATCCAAGTGTCATCCTTGCTAATATGAGAGAAAAGTGTAGTCTTTTAATTTTATTCATTGTCTAACTCATCCTTAATAGCAATGTAAACCATTTCATCTTCATCTTCATCACTATCATAATATTTTGCAATATAAAAATATTTCTTACCTTTGTCCTTGTAGAAATGTGAAAAACCTCATCACATGAAAATAAAATCAATGGTATTCTTCCTTTGTACTATCCTTTTCCTTTGGAAGCTATCTTTGCAAGTAGTTCTTCAATGATTTAGAGATATTCGTCATCAGAATTATCATCACTATCACTGTCAATCTATTTTCCTTTTGAGTTTCTATCCATCTTACCAAGGTTTAATTTATCTTTGAATGCAGACTCAAAATTGCTAATATTAGGAGAATAATTGTCAAAATTGTCCAACTAAAAATCTGTCAACCTTCCAACCAATGCATCTAGAGTTATATCATTACTACATCTCGTCTCTTGAATAGCTAAAACTCTAATTTCATAGATAGGAATTAAATTTCTCAATACCTTACTAACCATTTTTTTGTCTTCAATTATTCCACTAGAAACTCTAATGGCACTGACACTTTTTTTATTCTTTCACTGTATTTTGTAATGTCTTCTCCTTCTTTCATTTTCATCTGATCAAACTGACCTCTGATACTTTGTTCTTTATCTCTCTTTACATTGTCATCTCCTCCATGGATATCATGCAGTTTCTTCCACATATCATAGGCAGTAGGGCATTCCTTGAATTCATCAAATTCTGAATAGCTGAGTGAAGAAGCTATATCAATCATCATTATGTTATGATTCTTCATGTCCACCATGTGATCCACAGACATAGGTCTTGATGGTTTCACATACTTGTGATCCAAGTATTGCAAACCAGTATCTCCAATAGTAGATAGATGTAGCCTCATCAACTCTTGCCATGTAGTGAAGTTGTCTTTGTTAAGCTTGGGAATCTCCCTTATGTAAGACATCTCAGATCTTTATCTTAGGCCTTGAAATCTTCCCTAAAAGCACCAAATTATCTGATCCCAATTGTTGGAAATGGGTTGAGTAACTGAGAGGGCAGGGGTGAATCAGTTACCACAAAAAAAAAATCCAAGTCCCTTAGATGTCTTAATCAAAATTATCACCATTACTCGGTTAACAAAGATATTTTTTGTTACTCAATTAACGAAGCAATCTTAAGATATTAACTGTGATTATCCTTTAGTGATTTAAGTGAAAAAAATAAAGCATAAATAAAATAATATGTACACATATGACACCAAGATTTAATGTGGAAACCCAATTTCAGAAAAGCACCAATTGCAACTAGTTACTATTTTTCACTCTTCTGAAGTGAGCCCTGTTAAGAACCAACCCTGCCAAAGGTTACAAAAGACACTATTAGGTGTGACCCTATTATAGGATTTAATCACCCTATTAGGAGTGGCCTTGTTAGAGGTCTTCAAACACTATAATGTATAAATGCCACCTTGTGAGAAGATTTATGAAAGATTGTTAAGTCTACTCTGTAAATAGATTTGGATTGCTACTACAATTGTTAGAGAGTAACAATGGATTGACCTATTTGAAGAAGAAACTATCTTTGCTGATTCAGATCTCTGCTCTAACTTTAAACTAGATCCTCGTTGATCGAATATTCTATTATATCTCAGTCTGGATATTTTGTCCTTAATCAGAATCCCATATTATTTTGCCTTTACTCTTCATATCAAAACTCTGTCATTTCTCACATATTCAATCCAAACTTGACCTTGTATATATATGATAAGCCTTGTTAGGTTAGCTTGAATAACCTTCCAAATAAACAATAAAACTTAAGTCTATCGGCTGCATATAACCAATTAAACATAAAGTGTAAACTGCTATTAGTCTGTTAACACTAAATATATAACTCGGTTAACATTGTAATCCTTCAATGTCCGACCTTACTGTATTTCCCAAGTGAACTCGGTTAGAACTAAAAATCACTTTGGCTAATATTGGAGTCTTCTTCAATGCCCGAGACAGCTTGGAAAATACTGACTATGCTTGGTTTAGGTATAGACATTTGTGCAACATCACTATATTTGTGTATATATCAATGACAATACTCAATTGAATAATTGTCTTCAACACACAATATGAGGGTGCATGTTACAGTGAAAATCATAGTAGGTTTATCTTTATATTCAAATAATTTTTTTACTATATTACTCTCATATTCAAGAAATACATCACAAAAAATAAATAATTGGAGAAATTCACAAAATTCAAGATTAATCTATCTATATATTGTGTTCCACATAGATCCATAATCAAATTAACAAATTTCAGAATTCATAGAAAGGAGAGATCTAAACTGGTATTCTTCTAGAATAGGTTGAGAATTTTGTTTACCATTCACTAGAGTAGAATGCAAAAAATCAACATGTGTAGCATTTGTTGATCATAATAGATGATGAAGTATCCCATGTATGATTGTCACATGAAAATTAACATCACATGCACCAATAAGTACTTCATTATAGAAATATGGATTGTCTCATGTCTCTCTTGAAATTACAACCCATTTCATTATTAAATCATGATATTTTAGGAGTGTCTGATAATTTTCTTTAACATTACCAAGAATATCGGTATCATTCATCATTGAGTATTTGGTGGGTTCTTCGTCTGTGATAGAAAATAAAACTCCCTCTTGCTGGATGATGGAATATTGATCAAAACCCTCTTCCTTTTTCATTTCATCTATTTCATATTTTTTTATTAACTTTAGCAGCAAGATCATCCTTAGCTTTGGGTTGTTGAGTGAGAACAACTCCTATTTCTACATGTGCTAATGCTTCTAATCTTTGATATTTTCTTTTAGAAATTATATCATTTCAAAACTAATTTCCACCACAAATTATTGAACTTACATCCAAAAGGTTATCCTTATCTCTTTAGTAACATATTTATTTGTTACAATGTATTTATTTTATATGATCTTTCTTTGATATGTTGTTTAGATAACTCATTTCTACATATTATTTGTTACTCCAATGGTCTGAATTGATGATAAACTTGATTAATTACATCCTTACATAGTGTAGATAGTTAAAAATGTCCTATTTCTCTAACACAATAACATTACTAACATTCCTCTTCAATTATTAAATAATCACTATTATTAAATCAATTTGCGTCTTTCTACTATATTCTGAATTCAAACTCATCATTTCCCTCTAATTTCATGATTAAGTAATTTTAATTAATTACTTAATCATTAAATGTCCAATAATTACTTCATCAATTATTCATCTATAAAGTAATTAAATAATTAATGTTATTTAATTATTCCCTATATAATTATATCTAATTAAATTATCATATTATTTAATTAATGTTTCCTTCTTATTATTACATTTGTGTAATAATTAAATAAATTTCCCACTCATGATTAAGTAAATAATATTTATTTAATTAAACTAATTATTCTTCTAAATAAATAAATAAGTTTAATTATTTATTTATATTCCCCCATGTGCAAGTAAATAAATTATTTTATTCATTTAATTATATTTATCCTTCCAATTCTAAATCATAATAAGTTTCAATTAACTTCTCAATCACAATTCTTGACTAATAAATATGTTTAGTGTTCTATTCCACCTAATCAGTTAAGTCTTCAATCTATTCAGTCAACTCTTCAATCTATTTTTCTAATAGATCAATCAAATCTGTTAACAAGGCAATCAATTGAGCTCAAATCCCACTCACTTTGAGTTTAACTCTTCAATCAAAGGAAATCAATCCCACCAATAATGGAATCTTTATTGGAACCCTCAAAATTATTATAAATAGAGAGATAATTCTCTTAATTTGTTAGCCATAATTTCTTTGAATTATCATGCTAGCACATCGAGCACTCATTATTGAATTATTTTGAAATTATTTCATTTTGATTAATCATTTATGCTTGTTGTTTATCTTTCTTTCTTTCTTGATATTGGGAATACTAACTTCCTAATAGATCTCTTCGTGGTTGATTTTGATGTTATTGTAGGTATCATAGATCCTTGTTACCCCAATTAAAAGTGGTGAACCCAAAGTGAAGCACTAGGCTTATAAATCTTCGATTATTTTCCCATTTTTGTATATAAAGAACATATCAATGCACTTGCATAGTTACAAAGGTGCACATGTTATACTAGATCAACACATGCAACATATTCCATAGATACACACAAAAGAAATAATTAACACACATGAAAGGAAGAAATGTTGCATTCACTAATCAGAGGTGACACACATGTCTATTGACTTCTAGTATTCTTCTATCATTATTTTTACTATGGGTTGTTATATATTGATATTTATCTATTTATCATTCCGATTGCTAATCATTTATTTGTTATTTACACATCTTGGGATATTGACTCTATAATTTTTTGATCAAAATATTGTTATTTTTCTTCCTAGTTTTATTTTTTATTTTTTACAGATAACATATTAGATTGAGCCACACCCACATCATAATTACCACACTCATCATACTAAATCACCACACCCACTGTACACTTTATCCATAGATATATTATTGAATTGATGCACCCACTAGATAGGGTTTCCACACTTGCATAGATAGAATTCCACAGATACTGGGTTACTAAGACATAGACACAAAAACAAAACAACACACTTGTCTGCTATAATGTTTTTCCTCTTCTATCTGTAATTATAATTCTTTGTTGTATTTTGATGCACTTATTATATTAAAATTGTGCACTTTATTGAATTAGAAAATGTATTGGACCACCAAAACATAAGAAAATTCAAGATTCAAAAGCCAATTGAACAAAAAAAGAGAGAAAGATATATTAAGAAAAACAAAGAACCAACCCGCAGACTATGAATTGATGCGTTCAAAGAAAAAATTGTGTACAAATGTGTTTTACATGCTTATTTGGACAAGGCAAGTAGATTCACTTAGAATTTAAATTATCATTACTCATAGATTATCAAAACTAATTTCTAGGCTTTTGGTACTAACTTTTTCTTTGTATCTTGTGGTGTGGAAGCAGGTTTAACTTTTTTTTAATCTAAAATAAATTCATCCTTCTTTTTGGTGCACTGAAAAATAACAATGTATGCCCAAACAAAACCTCACTCATATTTTGGTGCTTAAAATTGACATTATTTTAAAGAATTGAACAAATCAAAGTACATTTGGATTTGATGCATAAAAATGAAAGAGAAAACTCACATCTAGTTTGGTGCTTAAAAATGAACCCTTGTGCTTTTTATGGATGATTTAGATTAGCTTACATTTGATTTTTAGTGCTTAATTTGATTAACCATATGTTTTGGATGTTTGGTGTGCTTGCACATTCTGTTAGAATAAAAACCTTTAATTTTCATAGAGAGGCTTGTTTGGGGAATACACTTCTCCCTTAGAGGATGACCTCAAACCAGTAAATCCTTCCAACCAGTATATAAATGAGACATGAGATAAATCCTTGAATCATCTCAATCTAACCAAGCTTTGTCGAGGTGTGTTGATGGTATCCTGGATTGAGTCAAAGTTTCTAAGTATCTAGCATGGTCAACTAGAGAATTAAGTGTCTCACACATGTACAAACCATTTAGGTAGACTCAACGAACCTTACTACAACCCTATTAATTAGAGGCCCACCTAGTTCACCTCCAAATCATCATCTTATTATAGTGTAAAGGGAGGGAAAAATATCCCCCGCTAGATCCCCATCATATGTATCCCATGGTATTGAGTTAGTGAAAGAGATCTTCATTAGCATGAAAACAATACCTGGAAAAGGTGAAAACATAGGCACCTACAACATGGACTTTCATGTCCTATTAGTGTGACAATTTTTGTATGCAAAGATAGAAATATAAGAAATGGTCCTATAACATTACAAGTGAAGCCAATTTGACCTTAGATTAAGACTGACTATTTCTTTTTTTTTGTTTTGACTGACCGTGTGAAAACTTGCAACTTGAGAAATTTGTTGAACATACACAATCATTTCTATTTCTGAGTTAGTCCAGAAACTATAATGATTGTGTGATTATTGTGTTTGAACATCTTTCAAAAAATTTACTCAACAATTTCATATATGGAGATTCTAAGTGAATCATTGCATAGGTCCTAAATATTCGACTTACCTTTTATCTTGAAATTTGGTGATCGACATACCCTTGCATAGTAAAGGATGACATAATGCATTTTAGTATCATCCTTAGATTAGAACCTTTCATATTCATTTAATTTTCACATAGTCATCATTTTAGTCCAAAAAGATCCAAAAATCCAAAAAACATAGCTTGTATATCCTAAGGTTAAGTATACTACCTTTTAGAGACATTTGCCAAATTAGAGGGTACTTTTTCTTAGGACATTCCAGTAGTGCTATTGCATTTTATCTTGACTTTTTTGAAGAAAAATTACTATCTTTCCTTGGATTAGGAATCTATCATTATGGTTCACATCTACCTTAGACATACCATTGCTAGAATTTGTCATTTTGTTCTACCTTTTAGAAGTCAAGATAGTCCATAGAAACATTTAGGTATTTCTTTAGAAGGTTTAACTTTGGAATTTATAGAATCTCTCTTAGGGAATATTACCTACACCTTGGGAATAATTCTAGTCATTCATTCATAGATTGTGTTAGCATCCCAAAATCCAAAATCTAAAAAATTTAGTTTCCCTTATTGTCATTACATTTCCAAATCTAAAAATCCAAAAAATTAGAGTCTAGTTATTGTCATCTTTCCTCTGTTGTATTTATCCTTTGCATATGTCATTCACAAGATCCCAAAAGAGTAAAGGAAAAAATGGGCCAAAACATATAACCCAGGCATGATGCCACCAGTGATCTTGATTTACCTATTCAGAGGACCCTAAGACTAGATTTCAAATATCTAGAGACCATGAAACATTATGAGAAAACACAAGTTGATATCCTGCAATTACCTCATGTACCTCCACCAGAAGATGAGTTCTCACTTGAAAACATTAGGTCTAGATGCAACAACAAAGAAACTAGTGATGCATTAATAGAACCTAGGGTAATGAATTTTGTGGGATCCATATTGGTGACTAACCTAGATACATACTTTAAAATGGTTTTATAGAATGGTGCTAAGTTACCCGCTAGATTCGACACATCCACCATAGTAGAGGAAATTCCTGCACCATCATCTTGGCTTGCCTCCACAGCACCTCTTCCACTCACTTCCACCCTACCATCTACAAAAACCACTCAAAGTGCATCCCAAGTCACACATATTCCACTACACTTAGGAACCAATACAATAATCCTCTATTTGCTAGCTTTCCACCCACATATAGCACGATTATCACCACAACAACACCTTCTATATTGTACTTAACCCATCCAGTGGGTACTTCCAATACAGATCCCCAAGGTCAAAACCTAATTCATTCAAGAGGTATCCTAATAAAAACCTCCTAGAGGTCTCCAACTAGGTATTCCTTTAAATCAAAGAATCTCCAAAATCAATCAAGGAGCACCTTAACAACAACCTCCCATAAACCACAATTATTCGAGGACTCTTACTGTCTTTTTAAAACAATGTGGAGTAAATGGGTCCAACACTCCCATCCTATGACACCATCCTAGTATGTTCCATATCCTTGTTATGTTCCACACCCTTAGTATGTTCCACCACTACATGTTCATTAGACACATACAAACATGGGCTACAAATCTCCATACATTCAAACATCATCTAATAATAGTGGGTCCACACTTGTTGATCCTAACGCGGTGCCATATACACCAACACCCACTGAATTTATTTCTTAGAAGCTCCTTACCCTCCTATAATAGGTCATCAATTTGAAAATAATCAATCTTAAAAGGTCTTACACATCATCTTAACTTATTCCTCATCCATTCAATTGGATGCTATACATGCCATCTTTTTCATGAACCTTTGAGACACCTAAATTTGATAGATACAAGGAAAACATTGATTCCCCAGACCACATACAATAATTTTTCATGGCCTAAATAGAAGTGAAATATGTAGACGCCTACCTAATGATACTTTTTCCACATAGTCTTGGTGAGTCATCCATGGAGTGGTTTTCCAAACTTCCTCTTGGGATATGATCATGGAATGAACTATTTGTAAAGTTTATATCACATTATTCACACAACATGGTCATGGAAATAACATTAATGGATCTATGCACCACCAAGTAGAAGAGTGGGGAGACGTTTTTCACATTTATACAATGTTGGAGGAATTTCACCTCCAAGGTATTCCACATACCCATGAAAGAAAATATCCATATGTTCATAAAAAATTTCCAGTTAGACATGATGTGTGAACTAAACTCCCAACATATTGAGTCCTTGGAAGACCTAGCCAAGAAAGGGCTAAAGGAAGAAAGATATCTCAACTTAAAGGGAACCATTAATAAAGAGGCCAATAATTAAACACCTTATGACAAATCCAAATATTGGTCCAACAACAAGAATGTGATAAACATTGATGTTGTTGACACTAAGGTAGCCCAACCAGTCATGTGTATACAAGAACCACCAAACATCCAAAAAAAACAACTATCAAAAACTACCCAAATGATTAAAAATGTTGTCCCAATAGTCCAGTCATTTAACGAAGCCTTTCAACAAAGTGCTGCAAGAAGGAACAACCCTCCATACTGAGGCTTTACACCTCTTGGAGAACCTCTTGAGAAAATTCTTAAGAAGCTATTATAGTCTCATTTAGTCACCCTACCCAAAATAAGACATTATGAGGGTCCCGATAAACCAACATGGTGGAATGACAATAATTTATGTGATTATCATAAAACTATGGGACACAAAATGACTAGTTATATGCAACTGAAACACATTGTCCAATATTTCATCGATCGTGGTGAAATTAAATTTATCATCAATTCATGCACCACCACTCAAGACCATAAAATATTATCAAAGTCATTGATGGATCATGGAAAAGGTAAGGTATCCACTTCTTGACATGATAATAAGGAAAAATTCACTTATACCAAACCAGATCCAAACCTAACCATTAACACCATCACTATTTAAGGCCCAGACACTAGTTGTGTAGTTGCCACCCATCGCTCCAAAATCATTGTACAAAGAACCTCATAAAATACTGTTGTACAAATAAATAGTCCACTCCACCATTAGGTTAGTATAACCTATTAGACCATTTGAAGAGTAAATTATCACAAACCTCCATCTATGAACTGCTTCACATTTTCCCAAATGGCCATAAAGAATCCTTAGATACAACCTTATAATAGTCCTATGTCCTGAAAGACATATACATTAAAAAGTTTCAAGCCATGGTGGAAAATATGTCCACACCGCACCATGTCTCTTTCAATAAGAAATACCTTCCAATTTATAAACCATATCATAATTATTCTTCACATCTTGTAGTCTTCGTCCACCTCCACAAAATCAAATGAGTCTTGATAGATGGAGGAGAGGGTCTAAATATCTATACACTAAAATTATCACAAGAACTAGGCTACTCTGAGGGTTATGTAGATGTTACAAAAAGGATCATAATAAGAGCATGCGATGATGACCATTCTATTCCAAGTACTAAACCTAGAGCTGGGTTATAACATGCTCCTGAGATGACCATGGATCCATTCCATGCAGGATGTACCATCTAATTATCATTAATGCCTAAAGTTATGTCATGATGGATTTGAAACCACCATTCCCGGTGATAGAGATCCTTTCCTTTACTAAAAATATCTTAGAGGATCTATTTCCAACCAAGTACCCAACAATTAGGAGGCATCTACTATTTGTTAGAAACACTGAGAGGGGGGGGTGAATCAGTGTTTGTCTATTTATTATATTTCAGAAACTTAAACATAAATCAAACATACATCCAATGAAGCTCAATACAAGAACACATAACACATGATATGATTACGGGGAAACCTTGATCAGAGGAAACCCCTGGTGGGAATTAGTACCCACAAATATTGCACTAGTATAATGAACCTGTTAAAGTTTCTTTTCCCTGTTAGGAGCAGTCTTTACAATCCAAGTATAGTGACCCTGTTAGGAGTCTATTACAAAACCTTGTTAAAGGTATATGGCTCACTGCCTGAGCTCACTGCCCAATAAGATGAAGGCTACAACCTTCTGATAGTTGATATACACTATATCAAAAGTGAACTGCTATGATGACACTGTTGTCTGATCAGTTCCATGTTTGCATGGATGCTCTTACTCTCTTAAAGAGCTTTATCTCATACTAACTTCATTATACTACTCTTCTATATCTTACATCTGCATATATTCGACACTTGTAACATAACTTTACATTACATACTTATATGTTCATACCCGAATAGATGCGACCCAAAATAAGACTTATGGTCGGCCCTGAAACATAATACACAATGCTTCCAAAATAATTGGCTTAAGCGTGTTTAAAATATTACTAATTACATCATTAAAAACATATTATCATAGGTGCTTGGCCTTTACATAACAAAATAATATACACTGATCAAAACACTTAGTTGGCTTTCATGCTCTGTCTTCTGGACTGCTGGTGTACTGATTTGTCTGTAACTTCTCCATACTATCATGCTATACCATGCGTGTCTGGACTTAGTATGTAGACATCACATATAATATATATCTAAATGCACATACTCTGATTCAGTCTCTCACATGTGCATTGATGTGATGATCATTGTATAACTTTGTCTGTCCTGTTTTCCATACTTAGTCATTTTTATCTTCTAAGTTATCTTTGATAGAAACTTAGTATGACTTTTTTGCCATGATGACAACACAAAATAATTCATGCATCCTCAGGAAGTCAACTTGCCAATAATCTCCCCCTTTGTCATTTATGGCAACAAAGAAATGTGGCCAAGTTTCTCAAAATGACTTAATCACAAAAACTGTCTATCATAGCATCTTTTAATATATACACATTCTCTATTACTCCCCCTTTGATGTTAATGACAAAGGTGTACAAAACTTGTAAGTCTTCTAGATAATTGCTCCATGTAAACATCTGGCTACACAAGCTAAAGAGATTGGATCTCTTTCTGCCAGAATACCATCATTGCATCAACTATCTGAAGATGCGCACATAAGGCATATGTCAAATTCTCCATCTTCATCAAATCCATGCAGGGACCTTGATCATATGTCACAATGGTGGCATCAATCTGTTTGATGTTTTCATTCAGAACTACTAGAGAGGATGCAAGTGCATTTCTCAATTGAGTTTGTCTGACTCTTATCTTACTGATTTCCAACTTAGCCTTTTCAATTTTGTCCAACTGACCTTGATAGACATTGTTACATATGTTCATGTCTTGCGTAGATGTCTCAACTGATTTTCTAATACTGTCCACCATGATCTCTGCCTCTTCTATCTTTTTGATATGTTTAGAGGTGAACTT
This sequence comes from Thuja plicata, assembly GCA_018584345.1. Classification (NCBI taxonomy): domain Eukaryota; kingdom Viridiplantae; phylum Streptophyta; class Pinopsida; order Cupressales; family Cupressaceae; genus Thuja; species Thuja plicata. Next base: position 298,807 of record MU227195.1, on the reverse strand, counting down.
TACTCTTTCCATGCAGTTTGCTATAACTTTCTTTCCTTTTTCTACCAATTCTTTCAATATAGATTGCCCAATCTTTAAATATTTTAAGTCTAAGGTAAAATTATTTACCAATTCATTCAATCTCTCCTTTTTATTCTCATCTTCTGCAATTCTAGTAGCAGAGTCTACTAGATCTGTAAAGTGTGCTTTGAAGCTTGTTAGAATGTTGTCGACATCTTCAACTGATTGAATCTTGGCTACTTTCTTGTCTGCAGGTATTAAATCATTCAGAATGTTAACTGACTCCAAGAAGAGAGGGTTCCTCATAACCTATTTTTCTTTGATCTTCATTAAGTCCTCTTCTCCCCATGCATCTAGACTTGCTGAATTAGTAGTTAACCTTAACAACAATGAAGTAGATGGTAAAGTGGATGGAGTGAATATAGTATTTTGACTGGTATCCATGCATTCACTCTTTACTGGTATCTCCTTGATTGGTGTCTCATCATCTTGAGTGTCTTTCTCTTTATTCAAGTCTATTGGATCATTGGAGGGAACTTCATCTTGTTGTATAGATGTATCATCAGTGCACATCTCTTCAGTGCTTACAAATTCTTTCTCAACTTTGTCCATGTCATTGTCAGATGTTGTCATGGATATCTTGATATTATCAACCATTATAGTATCTTCTGAGTCTTTTTCTGTATCAATAGTTATTAACACCGATGTTGTTGAAACATGTGGACTTGTCATAGGTACATTTTGAATCATTGGTTATGTAACTTGTATGGGAGGATCTGGAGTTGCCTTAGTTGTATGTGTCATTGATGGATACATGTGTCTATCCATAAACACTTGTGCAAATGCCGTTTCAGTTTCTTTTCCTATCTGCTCATACTCTTTGTCATAATCTGAAGAGTCCTTGTCTTGGTTCTAAGATGAGGCTTCACCAGATCTAATAGAATTTCCTTCTCATCATGTGAGCATACATGGAGAAGATTATCCAATGTTTCTTCTCTTATCCTCATGTCTTCCTCAATTACATGTCTCTTCAATATTTCCAGTATGTTCCATAACTTATCAGGTATCACTGTCTTAAGTTCAAGAACTGACTTCTTAAACTTAATCATGTGAGAGATGATCATAGAATGTATCTCAGTTTTATCAATCTCTTAATACTTTTCATAGACCTTAGCAATTATTTCTAGTCTACCTTCATTAACAATCCTATTCTTTAAGACATTTAGACTAGGTCTGAATCCTACCTCAGGAGGGGATTGAGTGTTCCTTGTTGTGCTTCGTGTGTTCCTTGAGGATGGGTGATTTGTAGGTTCTTTCTTCCTTCTTCTAGACTTCTTTCTTGGTATAGAAGGTGGAGATGAGTCTAGGTCAATGGTGGTAGAGGGCGCAGAGGTGCTCTCTACTTTCTTCTTCTTCTAGATGTTATCAGTCTTCTCAAGTTCTTTGGCTATCTTGGCTTCTCTTTCTTTGTCAAGATCTTCTTGAGTGACACCATGAACTCTTAGAATGCTAGATGTAATCTTAGATGCCTTTCTTTTGTTATCAACACTATATAATACATAATCAACTACATTAGTCTTCTCTCTGTAAGTGCCCCATCTAGGCTCATTGGGATCTTTGGGCATAGACTCAACTGCCCAACTGCTCATTGGGATCCATTTATTTCTAGGCTCAACTGCCTCCATGCAAGTTCAGTCAGTCTCTACCATGAAGCATATGGTTTCCTTATATTTTTCAACAATCTTCTCAGGTATCCTAAACCTCTTCTGCATCTTGATCCTGAAAGTTTTGATATCCATGTCCATGACATCTTTTGCACTACTCTCTGATGTGGCTTTAAGTGAAATCTGATACATTGTAGGTTTGCTTCTATCTAGGTAAAGATTTGCAACCTTACCAACAATATGGAAGTATAGATAGATGATCAAAGACCCAAACTTGAATGTCTTGCTCTTGTCATGCTTGATAACTTGAATGTTGTCAATCAATTGAGCATACAATATCTCACATAGATTGTACTGAGTTTTATCCTTCACCATTCTGATATCTGCTAGAACAGTTGTTGCAGAGACACTATTCAATCTACTTGCTTGCTGGAACTTGTAACCAAGGATCATAGTTAGAAGCTTTATGTCTTCTTCCTTGATAGGATCAATTTTCATACCGCACCTGTCACTTCTAGATAGGCATGCTTGCTCAACCTGTCTCTTAAAATCTTTGCTAGTAGGAAGAAATGGTCCAGTATTAGGAAGTCCAGTCATGTTATGGATTAGGTCTGCAGTAATACAAATGGGAACTTCACCAATCCAGTAGAGGTCATCATGAATCCTGCTCAACAAGATTTTAACCCATTTTGGTTTGTAGAATTTGTGCGCATTTGAATACTCAAAGATAGGGTTGTTTGTGAGGTGCGTGTATTCATCCTTGAATGAATAGTCTGGTTTCATCATCGAAGCCATGAGAATGGTTATACTATTTTCTCCAATTATTTCTTTTTTACATTAAATGCATGTGTGAATGTCTTCTACGTGAATGACTCCTAACGGAGTTTTGGAGAAAGCTCCTTCCACATCTTCTAGTATGGATTTAAATGGATGCCTCTTAAATACAAATATCTTCCTCTCAAAAATGTCAAATACAACTAGATTCGCCATACTTACTTGATGATTGATTAAATAGGGTTGTACAAAAATTTGAAATGGCGCGACTGCTAGGGTTCCATTCCAACTTCTTAACCATGCTTCTTATCCACCAAATATGTTATGCTTCTATGCTTTGATGCTCAGTGCTCCTGTGCTCTCTAAATTCTATGATCTTGAATGCAAATGTGAAGAAGATTGAACACTTACATCTTTTTATAAAAGTTACTGCATTTAATGTTTGCAATCATACACAGTTTTCACAGAGAGTTTCAAACTTTATTATGAATGCATTATAGACAATGCGTGTATACATACTACTATATCATGTGATCATAAGAATGAATCCATAGGCACATACTGAGAGGTGAGTATACCATCTGTGCAAGGGTTCTAAGCTAGAATAGCTCCCCCTAAGACCAACAAGGTCTATTCAACCAGAAATAGAGGATGCGTCCACTGTGGATGCATCAACTACTTTGTCAACATCATTGTCCTTCTTTACTTCAACCCAAATTTTGCTTGAATCTTCTTTTTCTTGAACAAACTTGTCTTCTTCTTCTTCTTCAAATAGTGATTTCTTAGGATCCTCTTGTTTTTGAGTTTTGGATCTACAAAACCTTGAGATGTGTCCAGCCTTTCCACATGTGTGACAAATGATAAGAGGTTTGATGTTTTTGTTCATCATGCTGCACTGCTTTGTTGTGTGTCCATTGTAGTTACATATCTAACATGTAATGTTCTGCAAATTTCTTTGAGGCTGATTTCTCTAATTTTTTTGATTTATTTTTCTTATCCTTTGCTTCTGTTAATTCAGATTCCATCTTTTTCTTTATGTTCTCCAATTCCAAGACTTTCATGTTGCTTGAAAAAGTTCATCTTCTATTTGTTTGCTTTCTTTGATCTTTTCTTCAATAGCAATTTGACTGTCAGTTAGCTGTTCATCCAGATTTTCAATTTTATCTTTCAGAGACATGTTCTCTTCATTTAGCTTTTTGACAATTTTCCCTAAATCACTTCTGGAACAATCTTTCAAATATTTTCTCAATTTCTTGATAAGCATTTGTGAGCCATCAACTTTCAATCTAAGTTCTTCATTTTCTTTTTCAGATATGTCAAGATCTTCAAGAGCTTCTTCAAGATTCTTTTACAAATTTTTTTCTTCTGCTGAGTCCATGATCTCCTCAAGTGGTTAAACTTTCTTTCAGAGGACTAGAGCTCTAATACCAATTGTTAGAAAAACCCCGGTGGGAATTAGTACCCACAAATATTGCACTAGTATAATGAACCTGTTAAAGTTCCTTTGCCCTATAAGGAGCAGTCTTTACAATCCAGGTACAATGACCCTATTAGGAGTCTATTATAAAACCCTGTTAAAGGTATATGGCTCACTTCCTGAGCTCACTTCCCAATAAGATGAAGGCTACAACCTTTTGATAGTTGATATACACTATATCAAAAGTGAACTGCTGCGATGACACTGTTGTCTGATCAGTTCAATGTATGTGTTAGCACTGTATTGGTTTAAATTTGAATTTCCTTGGCCTTTGTTTTCTTGGGATTTCTTGTTTCAAAATCCTATGCTTTACCGTGCAAAACACATCAAAATTCCTCTTTGAAGTCATGTTGAAGTCTGCTCGCTTAGTTACGTCGGTCTTTTTGAAATTTTTTTAAGTTGTGCGAGTAGGCGACAAGCTGTCAATGCAGAGAAACGCGCAATCACGAGCTGTTTATGTCTAGTTTTGATCTGACCGCGAGTGGGCGACGAGTTGTTTTGAAATGAAAATCGTGCAGTCGCGAAGTCTTATAAAGGTCAAGCTATAGGTCTGCGAGCCAGCGATGGGTTAAAATTGTGCTAGTCGCGCAGTCACTGTTAAGTTATTCTATTTATCTCATGCTCCGCGACTGAGCGAGTCATGTCTAAAATGAAATAGTCGCACACCCGCTCACTGTTTTACGTTAATGTCTTTAAGTTGCACAAGTGCGTGACGAGGTCATGTCCTGTAGATGTCACCCACTCACCTAGGAATTAACTTGGTTGTATTTTGTAGTGCGAGTGCATGACAAAGGTATAAAGCACCGATATGAAGATGCATCACACAGTCGCATAGGCATTTCTCAAAGTTATTAAAGGTCTGCGACCGAGCGACTAAAGAGACTGTTCAATGCCTCACTCACTCGCTGATGTTTTGAGGTGATCAAAGGTCATCTTGCGAGTATGTGATGAGCAAAGAAGGAAGGACATCGCTTAGTCACCAGTCAATGAAGATGATCAGAAAAGAGCTCATGAGTGGGCGACTAAGGAAAAAATGAAGCAGTCACGCACTCGAAGTATGTAATGAAGTGAAATTTTTGAGCCCGCGGGTGTGCGACGAGTTAAAGAACTAATGCAATCGCTCACTCGTGCATAAGATAAAAGCTAGAGTAAAAGGATAGAGAGTGTGCAACCAGACAAAGTATGCAGTAAAGGAATGAATGTTGCTCAGTCGCCCAAATCAAAAAGTTCATTCTGAATAGCCAGCGAGTGTGCGATGATGAAATAACTGAAAGAAAAGATGTGCAGTCGCTTAGTCACCAAGATTCAGGTGACATGAAATGTTAGCTTGCGAGTGTGCGATGAGTAAAAATTAAAAGCATTGCTCACTCGCATGAACCCAAAAGCAAAGCATGAAAGGATAGCAAGTATGCGACAGACATGAGATGAGGTTCAAGATTTAGGTCATCGCTCACTCGTAGAAGGTGAAAAGTGGAGCGAGGATGGATGGCGAGTATGCGACCAGTTAGATAACAGGGATGCGTCGCTCACTCGCAAGGGTATTTCTAAAAGTGAATAAAGTGCAATGTGCTGGAAAGTTTTAGGCTGACGAGTGCCAGATGGAAAAAAGCATAAACTCTCTCTTCCAGCTAGGATCAAACAGTGCAAGTTGATCGCAGCATTAATGACAGAATGAAATCTTTGTGACAGTTCAAGTGTAGGAATTTGGCTTTCAAGTTGACAAGACACAGTCCTTAATGGCTATAAGTGTAAATGATTGAGTTGGATTTTGTACAACTCTCATTTCTGCATTATGAGTTTTTCTGCGAAGAGTAAGAAGCTTGTTGATTTGGAGTTTTGTTTTTGAGACAGTAAAATTCAAAAGAAAAGCAAGATGAGTCAAGCTATCGTTCCCACCACCTCACAAGGGTCTGGGAAGAAGAAGGAAGTCGCACCAAAGAAATACACAGAAGAATTTATCGAATTTCTGCCTGGGACTCTGAATACAAACAATGCGGATTGGGAAGAATGGAGTGACAAGTGGTCGCGATGCAGAAATCCGGTAACCCCAGACTACTCTGGTAGTACTCTATTTCATTATTTTTGGAATAATAGGGTTAAACCAGTCCCAATTTGCAATCCATGAGATTTGAATATGGCTAAGTTAATTGTGCCTGATGTATATGTGGATGTTGGTCTCATTAAGGAACTAGCAAAAAACTATTGCCCAGTGGCTAGGGTAATTAGAAAAAAAAACAAAGAAACCCTAGTTTCCATGGATAGGAGGTCAGTAACTGAGGTATTTGGAGTTACTAGTGCACTATGTACTGATATTGACTTGAAGAAAATAAAAGCTGATTATGTCAAAAGAGAGAATTTGATCAAAAAATATGAAATGCCTAAATTCATGCCCAGAGTAGATAGGAAATTGGTGAAGATTCCAGATAATTTCAAGCCACCTTTTGACCTGTCTCTGT
>MU227195.1:229487-268155 GCA_018584345.1 Thuja plicata | reverse complement strand
TGAATCCATCCCTGGTTGTCCAACTCCTAGACCTGCAACTGTTATACATGTCTAGGAGTTGGACAACCAGGGATGGATTCATGTGAGTTGTAGGAGCTACAAGTATATATACATACTTAATATATATACATAAATTTAAATCTTGTTAAACTTATGGTATTACCATTACGTATATATATACATGTATATATATATATGTATATATATATGTATGTATTTATATATATACATGTATGTATATATATACATATATGTATGTATGTACATGTATGTACATATATATATATATATATATATATGTACATGTATGTATGTATGTATATATATATATATATATATTGTATGCGTGGATTGAAATCTGTAACACTCTCAATAACAAGGAGTTAGTAGCACCGATTTGCAATGGAGGAAATCAATAGAAATAGCTACTAATAACGAAACTACGAATCAATAAATTGTACAAGAAAATAAGAGGAAAACAAATGAATGCAAACCCAATTGCTTGAACCTTCTATTGTCTCTCTCTACTCTTTCTGAAACCCTTTTTGTGTGATGCTCAGTATTGGTGTGGGCAGTGTCTATGACTTGGGAGAGTCGAGAATATGATATCAAATGTGTGTGATCGCAAGATGGCTTGATGCTTGAACCAATTTGACAGAGTAATGGTGCACATGAGCTTGAAATCATGTATCCTTAAAATGATAATGAAGGGTTTTTTATATAGGAATTGAGAATGAGATGAATGGTTAAGATGAATCCCAGAGATAGGAAGATGAATAGTTGAGATCAAAGGGAACTAGAGAAGCCATTAGTAAACTCCACCTCTTCAACTAAGAGAGAGGAGATAGAGATTTCTTAACTGAAGAACTAATTTTGAGTTACCATTTAGAACTGAAGAGGTGGGTGGAGAAACCTATGTGAACTGAAGAGGTGGGTGGAGTAACCCATGTGATCTAATTAAAGTTATCTCTTTCAAGATAAATGAATATTTAATTCATTTTTGAAATTAAAGTTTTCAACATTTGAGATAATTGAATTATTTTTTATTTAGAATTGCAATATTTGAATGAAATTAAATTAATTTAATTGGAAGAATTTAATTAGTAAGTTTAAATATTTCAATTTAAACTTTAGGAAATTGAATTTAATTAATTAATTAATTAATGGAAATTAATGAATTAAGGTTAATTAATTATTTAAATAATTTTATGGATTTGATCAGATGATTTGGAGAATGTTTTTAGAAGAAAATAGATGATTAATTAATTATTAAAAACTATTAATTAGTAGATGAAAATATTTTTAGAAGAAAATAGATGATTAATTAACGATTAAAAAATCATTAATTAATAGATGAAAATTAGTGTTTTTAATGTAAAGTTGCAGGTCTGTCCATTTTAGGGTGTCTATATTTTCCCCTCTTTGATGCATTATGGCTTGTCGTAGTGTGTCAAAGATTCTTTGTTTTGATCCTGCCCCAGCTTGCTCGGATGATAGCAGGTGTATTTATGCCCCCTCAACAAATTTGAGCAAAAAATTTGTGACATGAGCATTAATTTGTTGAAAATGCAAATTGATAATCTGGGTATCCGACTGATCTTGAGAATGATTCATTATGCCCCTGATTGAGTGTTGAAGTTTTTGGGGTCTAGGAAGATAAATTTGAGGTCCTGGAGGGATTAGGGTTTTTTCAAAACCTGTATAAATACCTTTGAGAGGCATTCATTTGTCACTTTGCACTCTTGAGATCTCATGATCATTGGTAAGTTGTCTTTTGTTTTCTCTGCTTTCTGCATTATTTTTGAGTTATGGTGGGCATTCCTGGGGTCGTACACATTTCTAATCGGGTCTAGACTTTTCATCATCCAGCTGGCACAAGACATCCGGTGAGTGGCTTTGTCCTCTTTGTCATTAATACTTCATTTATTGCTTTTGAAAAAATTTGGTTTTTTTAAAATCTGCATTGTGTGCCGCAATAGCCGCAATTGCAGTTTAGATGTCGTAATTGCTGATTGTGTGCCGCATTTGATAAGTGTTCCATATTTTCTAGGTTTATTACCACATTTGCTGGAAGGATGTTGCATTTGATGTTTGAGTGCTGCAATGGATGTAAAAGTACCGCATTTTTTAATTGAATGCTGCAATCGACCTGCTTGTACTTTTTAAACTTGCATTATGACATGTCTGATATTCTACTTCTGATCTGACACTGATGTTTTTCTTTTATGTTTCTTTGCAATTTGTCAGAACTATTCTGCGTTGTCGGGAGTCCAGACTTGCTGGTTTAGTATTCCACTTCCATTTGTCTGAGGCAGAGAGAGATGTTTTGAGATAGATAGGTCTGTACTGGGTTTTCTATATGCATGAGATCACGACCATTAGGGGTATGATCTTTGCTCTCTTAGAGAGGTGGCATTCACATACCTGAACCTTTAGCTTACTAACTAGAGAGTGCATAGTCACATTGGAGGATGTGTACCATATCCTTCAGCTTCCCAACTAGGGTGCCCTTGTTGAGTATGAGCGAGCCTCTGGTATCACTACTTTGTCTGAGATCTCTAGTTTTCTCTAGGATCATCTTGGTATGTCTAATCTGTATGATATCCCATGGGCCAGGTTTGGCATGCGTTTAGACAGTCAGTCTACTTTGTTAGGTAGTCTTAGATGTGGGATCTTGTGTCCCAATCATCACCAACATGGGTTCTCTATTTGTTTTGGTGTCTTTCTTTAGAGTATGGTTAGGGATCATATTGTGTATGCTTGGGGTTCCTCTGTGTTGGAACACATGTAATTTCATATGTTTTATGCAGCTTACCTTGGAGGTAAGTCTCTTGGATGTGGAGCGAATCTCCTACAGATCTAGGTGTTGGAGCATATTGTTGTGTGTAGGCCCGTAGGTGCACATGATCTTCCTCTGGGTAGATCATATGTTCTTATGTATGATGTTTCTAATTTTTAGCCCCATATGGGACACCTGATGTACTGGTGATAGAAGCTTAACATGATACTATATTTCATTTGGAGACCTTATAGGGATTGTCCTATGTGGGATGGGGAGGATGTACATCCTCCCCTTCTGTCAGTGGAGGATATTTTTTATTGGGCATGTCAGCCGACATCTTCATATGATTGATTTCCACAACACCAACAAGGTGTTGTAGCAGTTCGATGAGAGATAGGATGTCTTTGATTCTTATACGTATTTTTCTTGGCATTCTAGGGATATTACTCTGTGGGGTTTTTTTGTCCCTCTAGATGGTGTGAGGACAGAGTTCATGGGTCTTCTTCCTATTGCATGGACTTGGTGATCACCCACTATTGATGCCAGTAGGTGTGTTGATTTTTCCCCTGCTTGATTTATCTGTATTTCTGCTTTTTTTTTATGTAGATATCTTTTGATTTGTCACTTATGCTTATCATATATATGATACTATTGTTTGAATTTGTTCTCTTTGTAGGTACGACTCCATAGTAGGATTCTTGGTGGAAAAAATCTTGTCTTGAATCATTGACTGATGTGTCATGCCTTGTGGTTGGTGCCTTCCTAAGGAGGCCTCCACACAGATGTGGTAGAGGGAGAGATGGAATTCATGATGGTAGTAGGGATGGAGGTAGGGACAGAGAGAGAGATAGAGGTAGGTATAGCGGCCATGATGGAGGTCAGGGGATAGATGAAGGTTGGGATGGTGGTTGGGGGAGGTATGGTGGCCATGGTGGTGGGGATGAAGGAGATGATCCTAGTCCTCATGGTTCTAGTGGTGGGGTAAGGACTAGGGGTGGTTGTAGTAGCAGGCTGATTAGATTGGGTGTCCTCCTTGAGGAGGAGGAGGATTTAGAGGAGGAGGCACCTCAGTTGGTTCAGTGAGTGTGTCCTTTCACTGTTGTTGTGTTATTACCTAGGGCAGGGGAAAGGGTAGTGATGGAGAATGTGGAGATAGAAGATATTGATGTTGAGGCATTGGGCTCTATCTCATCTACTAGGACCAGTAGTATAGGCAATAGTAATAGTGGTAGTGATAGCAGTGAGGAGGAGGAGGGATTGGGGGATAGGGGTGAGGAGCGGGATATGAATGTGTCTATGGGTGGGATGGATGTTGATCCCTCAGAGATGGAGAGACTCACACAATAGATTTTTTATCTTTAGGAGAGGTTGGCTTCCTCTGATGCATGTGCTATGATATTGGAGAGTAGGGTTACAATAGCTGAGGCTAGAGATAGTGTAGTGGAGTTTAGGGCTTCTGTAATATATATATATATATATAGAGAGAGAGAGAGAGAGAAGATTGCTCATAGGTCAGAGTCTTCATTGATTGTGTGTAGGACATGTCTTATCGAGAGGTGCAAGATTGGTTCTGGAGATCTAGGTGTGAGGCCCAGAGAGAGATTGAGTACTAGTGGTGCCATTTTGAGGGCGTTTTTCCTTCATCTCAGTGTGTGCCTAGTTATACAGCTTTGCAGAGATCTAGCAGGGCACAAAGGTCCCAGAGTAGTGGTATTGGAGCTCACGGTCCCTCACAAAGGCCTTCATTTGATATGCCACCCCCTCATCCACCTGGTGACAAGGGTGGTGGTAGCTCCTATTGATTCCATGGACTTTCAATTTTGTATCATGTTGTACCATTTTTGTAGTGACTTTCCACATATTTATCTGATGTTGTACCAATATTGTAGCTTGATATACTGATATATGACATCATGTTGATCACCTTCTTTTGTTCAAACTTGCGACTGTTCATTGTACTTAGATACTAAGATTTATATGAGATGCATCTATTGAGTTTATATGATGTACATTGGTTTACTTTCTATATATATGGTTCTACATGATGATGTTAATGTGGTGAAATGTTTATGAAATGTGATTCTATTATGCAAAATCTTAGATGTATGATTTACTTTTCCTATGATACTAACATATGTATGTAGGATGATGCTTTATGATATGCATATTTATATGAGATTCTTATGGATGCATTTGATTATGATTACTATGTATGTAGATGCTATTTTTTCTTTTTTTTTCTAATGCACATAAGTGGATGAATGGAATCTACTATGCACAAAATATCTAAGTAATGCATGTGTTAGTTAGAAGAAAGTTAGAATTTTCTCTGGGACTATTGATAGATAGAATTGATAGAAAGGATGGTTGATGATTGATAGATATGAATTGATAGAATGGATGAGTGATCCAAGTCATTGTTTCATTTCCATGGATGGGTTTTTTGTTGTCGCTAAGGCGCCTGTTTGCCAGGTTTTTTCCAAGGTAACCTTTTGTATTTTTTGATTTTTTTTGTTATTTTCTAGATATGTAGATAGTTGCCTTAACTATTGAGACCTCAAGTGTAGAACCTCTTGAGGTTCATTCTATTTATGTATCCTAGGAGTTGATCTCCTTCTGGTGTTTCTAGTTGGTATGCCCCACTCTGGGTAGAGTTGACAATGACATATGGTCCTAGCCAATTAGGCTCAAACTTTCTTGGTTTCACTCTCCTTGCTTGGTTATTTTGGTTCTCCTTTAGAACAAGGTCCCATACTTCAAAGGTTCATGGCCTCACCTTCTTGTGATAATTCCTTCTTAGGTGGTTATGATAGCCTTGTAAGTGGTTGAATGCATTTTGTCTTCTTTTTTCTAATAGTTCCAGTTCACTGAGCCTTGCTGCTCTATAGTCTTCGTCTGAAATGAGATTCTTCAATGATATTCTCAAGGATGGGATTTCCACTTCAAGAGGTAGGACCTCCTCTAAGCCATATAATAGTGAGAAAGGTCTGCCTCTTGTAGGTGTTCTCACGCTAATTCTGTATACCAATAATGTAGGACTAAGCTGTAAATGCCAGTCTTGCCCTAATTCATTAACTCTTTTCTTCAAGATTTTCAATATGGGTTTTTTGTCACTTCAAATTGACCATTCCCTTGAGGATAATACAATGAAGAGAAACCTTGTCTGATTTGGAATTGTTCATATAGATCTTCAACATATTTGTTTTGGAAAGGTGTACCATGATCTGTCAGGATGGTTTGGGGAATTCCATACTGACAGATGATTTTTTTTAGTATGAACATTGATATCTTCTTTCCAGTTATGTACGTGAGAGGAATTGCTTCCTTTCATTTAGTAAAGTACTCTATTGTTGTTATGATGTATTTATGGCCATTATACGAGGATGGTGTAATCTTGTTGACTAGGTAAAATCCCCACATAGAAAACAACTATGGTGAAGTGATAGGATTGAGTTCTTGGGCTGGTGCATGGATGTGGTCTCCATGAATCTGACATTTCCTACACCTTTGTACATATGTGTTTTCATCTGTCTCTACTATGGGCCAGTAGTATCCCATACAGATGATCTTTTTTCCTAAGTTGTTTCCACCTACATGGGTTTCGCAAATTCCTTCATGTACCTCCTACAAAGCTCTTTGGGATTCTGTGGAAGTGAGACATCGTAGTAACATTGTATCTAGAATTCTTCTATATAGAATAGTTGCAAGAAGGGTGTACCTAGAGGCTTGGCGGATGAGGGACTTCTTCTGGTTCTTAGAAAACTTGGGAGGTAAGACACTACTTTGGATGTAATTATACACATCATGGTACCATGGGGTTTTAGGACCAACAAGGACACATGTTAATTTTTTAATTGGTGCTTGATGTGATGGCATCATGATTTGCTCCACCAGAAACTAGAATCTAGTTTTTTTTCCTGGCATATCGATCAAGGTGCTATGGTATCCATCACATCTACAACTTTGTTTTGAGCTCTTGGTACTTACTCAAAAGAGATGTAATGGAACTTAGTGTGCAACCTGTCCATCTTCTCCTTGTATGGTATTAGATTCTCATATTTTTTCATATAGTCATTGTTTACTTGGATAATGACCAACTATGAATCTCCATAGACATTAAGGTTCTTGATTCTCCATTGTATTTTTGTCTTTACTCTGATTATGAAATCTTCATACTCACCGATGTTGTTTGTACATTGAAAGTTGAGTCTAAAAGATTTTGGAATCGCATAATTGTTTGGAGTGATGAGTACTATCCCTTCTCCTGCACCATGGTTCATGCATGATCCATCAAAGTATAGTTGTCATATCTCTATTGTCGGTTGGAGTGTAAGAATAGATGCATTTGGAAAGTCAGATATGATAGGTTGATGATCCTAAAGAGGTGCCTCTGCTAGCTGATCCATATTCACTTGCCCTTTGATAAATTTTTTGTCTACGTATTCAATGTCAAATTCTCTTAGGATCATCACCCAATTCACGAGTCATTCGGTGAGTGTTGCTTTACTTAGTAGATATTTGAGGGGATCAATATGCTCTATCAACTTGGTCTGATGGCTTAACATGTAATGCCTTAGCTTCTAGGAAGCGAAGACTACTACTAGGCATGGTTTTTCAATTGGCATATAGTTTAGCTCAAAGCCTACCAATGTTTTGCTAAGACAGTATACAACTCTCTCCTTTCCTTGGTCGTCATGTTGTGCTAAGAGCACTCCTACTACTGACTTAGTTACTGAGATCTATAGAAGTAATGTCCTGCCTTGGACTGGTGGCACTAATATGGGAGACTCGAGTAGATAGTCTTTGAATATCTAGAATTATTTCTCGCATTGTTCTATCCATATGAATGTTACATCTTTGTGTAGGAGATGCTGGAATACCTAGAAATTGTCTCCTAGTTGTGCTATGAAGTGCCTGATGGATTGAAGCCTTCCTTGTAAACCCCTTAGTTTCCTTAGGTTAGTTAGTGGTGGCATGTCTAGTATTGCTTTGACTTTCTTTGGGTCTACCTCTATGCCTCGATGTTACATAATGAATCCCAATAGCTTCCCTATAGTGACCCCGAATACACACTTCCTTAGATTTAAATGGACCTTGTATTCCTTCATTCTGTCAAATATGGGTCCCAATACTTGTAGATGATATTTTCTAAAAATTGACTTGGAAAGTATGTTGTCAACATAGTCTTCCATTGTCTTGTGGATGAGATCATGGAAGATGGTTGTCATGTCCCTTTGATATGTTGCTCCTCCATTTTTTAGACCAAATGGCATGACATTCCAATAGTAAGTGCCCCATGCACATGTGAAAGCCATTTTGTGTTGATCCTCTAGTGCAATCCTTATCTGATTATATCCTGAAAAGTCATCCATGAGTGATAGCATCTGATGTCATACTGTGAGATCTACTATCATGTCGATGTTCGGTAAAGGAAATTCATCCTTGGAACAAGCTTTATTTAGATCTCTAAAATATGTGTAGATGCAGATCTGTCCACTATGCCTAGTTACTGGTACCAGATTAGATATCCAGTCTGTGTATGGGATTGGTCTTATAAATTTAGCATCTTGGAGATTTTTTAATTCTGCCTTGAATAGTAATGCAACATGGAGATGCATCTTTCTTAGCTTCTATTTGATGGGTTTTGCATTGGGTAACAATGGAAGATGATGTAAGACAAGCTCTAGGTCTAAGCCTAGCATGTCTGAATAGGACCATGAAAAATTGACCTTCCTTTCCTAGAAGAAGCAGATGAATTGTTCTCGCTCCTCTGGAGTGAGTGATTTTTATAAGTAGATGTTCTTTGGGTTCTTGTCATCACCCAAGTTGACATCTTTTGTTTCTTCTACTAACAATGATGAATTTTCTTCTATCAAGGGGAGGAGTTCCTACTTTCCATCTTCCAGTGCCTCAGTGAGGTTTTCACTAGAAGATATGTCTTCTTTTTTCTTTTTATCATTTTTTGTGTCAGTAAGCGCCTTTCAGTTTTCACTTACTGACGCTTTTTTTTTTAATTTTTCTTTTTTGACTAGAAAGAGGTGCTTCCTCCCTAGAATATTTTGATCTGTCCAAGTCAATAGAGAATCTTGCCTTGTGGTCCCCTGATGGAATTCCTTCTCTAAGTCCCATGAATTCTGTGATAGCCACATCATTTTCAAAGAGATCTATATTAGGTTATCCTTGTTGATCCCATTCTATTAGTTCTGGGTGTACTAGACATAGGTCTTCATGGCAAGATGACTCTGTTTGGTTGAATGGGACAAAAGTGATGGTTCTAACAAATTGGGAATGTGATGTGGAAGCACCACCTAGGGAATTGGTATCAATATGTTTATTGATGCATGGTTGGTCATCTATGGTTAATTGGTCGAACATGTCTTCAATGTGTAGAGTGCTAACTGACCATGGGGAATAGTCTGGGATTGAGGGCTCAGAGTTGTGGATGGATCTCCACTCGTACTCATGGGAGTTAGTTTTGCTAGAGCACTTGTCAAATTTCTCACTTTCCTCATTATCATGGATTGATTGGTTGAGGGTTAATCAAGAGAAAGAGCTTCCCACTTCAGATGGAAACAACTATTGTAGTATATTGCTGATTAAAGAATGTTCCACATTTTCCCCCTAGTGTAACTCTACTATTTGTTCTTGATCAACAGGTATGTCTCTGGTGGTAGGACTGGTTCTTTGTTTCCCATGGCTTAACCCTCTCTTGTTTCTCTGTGTTGGCGGGAGAGATGGTTCCATTAAAACTTGTTATCTTTCCCCTAGACCAGTTGTACCATCATACCCAAACCTTTGTAGCATTGTATATCCAGCTCCATATGTTGACACAGGTATGGTTCTTGAAGTGTGTTTTGTGGATCTTGATACAACCATGTGTTGATATCTAGATCAAATGGGTTTTCTTCTACAATGTCTCCCCATCTGACAAAGGTGGTGGGTGGAAACCTTAACATAATAGGTTTTGGGATTTTTTTTGTAATTATTGGTCGTGGCATGCCATATGACCTTGGGCTCTGAGGCATATTTTTGATAGTGAAAGCTTCCTCATAGCTGTATTCACCACATCCTTTATGAGTAATAGATAGTTTTACCGCTCTACTCATGACATCTTTGGGAATCGAATTTGATGTGAAAGGGATACTTACATCTTGGTTTGATGGAACCTAGTTGTAAATACTACTTTGATAGCATTACAGTATTGGAAAGGATGTGGATCACCTTCTATGATGATTTCTTCTCCCTGATGTGGGAACTTGATGTACTTATGATATATGGAGGGTACAAATTGCATCTCATGGATCCATGGTCTTCCTAGTAACATGTTGTAACCTAATTCTAAGTCTAGGATTTGAAAGGGTGTAATCTTGACAACTGGGCCAATCCTGACTAGTAGTATGATAATACCTTTGGAGGATCTCTCTTCTTCATCATAGGCTCTCATATTGATCCTTCTTGTGACATCAATACTAGATTCAGAGTAGCCTAAGTGCTTGATTAGCTTCAAAGTATAAATGTTTAATCCAGCCCCACCATCAATGAGGACTCTACAGATTGAATGTTTATGAACCTAGATGACCAAGTGCAAGGGATCATTATCCAAGGGTTTGTGTTGAGGCACATCATGATCTATGAAGGTTTCATGCTTGGTTTCTGCTATATGGTTTACCATTGTTTGGAAGCTCTCAGGGGTTATGTCCCTTGGGACAACTGCTTTTTGAAGTTCCTGGTCTAGCGCTTGCTTATGTTGTGGGGATATGCGCAAAAGGTCAAACATGGATATTTGGGTGGGTGTGCACTTTAGCTGGTCCACTAGGCCTATCTATGGATCCAAGGTTGTAGGAGGTTTGGCTAGTGTAGCAGATGAGGAAGGCATTCCTTTCAAGGAAAATTTTGTATAGCGCATGGTTACAACACACTTAGCACCTTGATATCTGATAGTAATGGTAGCCACATGGCTATCTGAAGGATATAGGCAATTGATAGTGTTGTCACTATTGGCATAAGTGTAGTTTACCTATTTTGAATGTACACTAGACCCAGACGATTTCCCTTTATTGTGATCATGGAATTTTTCATTGAATATCATATGATCAATGGTGCCCTTTGTTTGGGTGTTGGTTACGTCGATGACCCCTGTGTCAATCAAATCTTGGATGACATTTTTCAATTGATAATAGTTGGGTTTTTTGTGTCCCTTCACTCAATGAATTAACATAAATTATTATCATTGTACCACTTTGGTTTGATTGCACCATGTTCATATTCTCTGATTTCAGGGAGAGTGATGTTGTTGGATTGTATCAGCTTTTAAGGATGATTCTATTAACTCTCCTAATGGTGTGTATTCTCATTTTGGAAATGGAAACTGTGGTTGGTGTTGTGCTTGTGGTTGATTGTTTGACATAGTGGTCTCTTGGACAAGGGGTGGTTGATTCTGAGTGTGTTCTTGTGGAGTGGGAACCATAGGTTTTTGGTTAGCCATAGGTGCACCTTGTAGTGACACTTTGGGTTGGGCATAGTTGACCATTTTCACATCAATGACACCATCACTGGTGACATTTTTGTTTTTATTCCACCATTTATCTTTATCCGTTGGAGTCTTGTTTTTGTTCATCTAGGTAGGATCTACAAGGACACCTCATTTTACTAAGTTCTTCTCACATTGAACTCCTTGATCGATGAGTTGCCTAAAGTTTGGAGCTAGCTACAATTCAATTGTAAATGACATATCTAGAATTAGATTGTCAATAAAAATGACTATGAAGTCTTGCTCGGGTATGTCATACGTGATTCTATTTGTAGTATTGTTCCATCTTTGTAAGAATTTTACAAAGGACTCTCAATCTTTTTGTTTGATATCATAAAGCTCCTTGATGCTGACCTTGTGCATGATGTTATGATGGAAGTGAGCGATGAAATTTTGGCCAATTCACCCCAAGATAGAATGCCATGAGATAAGTGTGAGAACCATTCCATTTCTAGTCTGGATAAGGTTTGTGGGAATAGTTTCATTAAGTATTTCTCATTGTATGCAACCTCGATGCAAGTAGGAAAGAATTCTCAAATATACTCAATAGGGTTGGTACTGCCCTTGTATTTGTCAAATTTTGGTACCGAGAAGTGAGTGGGAAATGGAGACATGTGAAGAGAGTGATCAAAGGGGTATGGGTATAAATCATCTATGGTGTAGGATTTAGTTTGCCCTTGATTTTTCATATCCATCATTTGGGTATGAAGGTTCTGCACTTGTTGGATCAGCATGTCTATTTGAGACTGAGGATTATTTTTGACATTGTACCTCTGTGTTGCAGTAGGTATGAGGCTGCACCTCTATGTCCCTTGAGTAGGGACATATGATCTCATCCTTGGGACATGATATTTATTTCCCAACACATGATTCTGATACAGGGGCATGTGATTGGCCCAAGATTGATTCTATTGTGATTTTTGTTAGGGTTGAGGTTGATATTGTTTGGGTTATTGTGGTCCATGTATTAGAAAAGGCCTAACCTTGGGTGGGAATTGACTAAAAGTCAGACCCGCAGAGATGGATCCCTATGGGAACAATGTATTGACCCCAAGGCTAGTAGGGACTAACTATAGTAGTGGAACAGTTGCAAAAGGGTTGCTTCTTGTTAGTGGGATTGAGGGCATAGCATGAAAGCTTGATTGGATAGGCCATGAGGCCGAGGGTTGAGGCACACTAGTGACCATGGGTGCACTTAGTTGGGAGCCTATCATTCTTTGCATGGAAGAGGTGCTTGCTTGGTTCACGGAGCTAGTCTGGTTGGACACAGTCTATGATGATTTCATTATTGTCAAGGATGGGAATATTTGAGATATCAAAGGTTCTTTTTGAGAGGTTTGAGTAGTATTTTGACTCGCGAGAGGGTCTTTGGGCCATATGGTTGACACATTGAATTCAGCGGGGAGTTTGACTCCATTTTTAATCAATATGGCTAAGAAACCTTCAGGATTCCTCTTTACAACAATGTCAACAACTTGCATGCAATAGGTGTCTTGATCTATGTCTTCAAGCTCCTCCTCTGTGACATCATGGAAAAATGTGGGTCTACAGGGTTTATCCATGGAAAAGAGCAGTACTGGTATTTCTAAAAGGATCACCCTCTTGCTTTGTTTCCCAAGTGGGAAACCGGTTTATATAAGACTCATCGGGTTGAGTTTTAGCCTTCGACCTTGTGTAAGGCCCTCCATAGGGTGTATGCGACATAGTGTTGTCTAGATTTTGTGACTAAAACAAGTGATATAAAGAAAATGGAAAAGGATGACCTTTCTAGGAAAGTTTTATGTTTGGACAATGTTAATTTTAAGGACATATGTTGATTTATCTTGGTCTCAAACATTTGATGATGTAAGAATAAGATTGTCGACTATTGCCTGGGACAAAGTCACTAATAAAGATATGATGATTTTGAGATAATGGGATCAAGATGTTTTGATTTTGAACTTTCAAACTACAATGCTTAGATGATAATCATACTTTCAAAGAATGGATGATCTTTCAAGTTTAGAGATTCATACAATGTTCTTCACATTTTTATGAGATAGACACTGATCTTTTACATAGAATGAAGAGTATTTTCAAGGTTTTCAAGTAAAAATAGGTGTTTTTAAAGTCTCTAGTCAAGTGTGGAAAACCTCCACCAATTGTGGTAATAAATAGGTCAAGTGCAACAGTAAAAAGGATGATTGCAGCAAACTTTCGTCAATTGCGGCAAAATGCGGGTGATTGTGACAAAGGGGAAATAGTCTCAAAAAGACTTTAAAAATGGGCTTCACTTTCTAATAATTTTGATTTTCATGAACAAGGATTCTGATTTATAGAATAGTTTTGATGTTGACAACCCTAGATTTTACCACGTTGGACTCATTTTGACAGTTTTGGTGTTTGTTTTGCAATTTTGGAACTGATCAAAGAACAAGCACAATGGACAATGTGTTTTGTAATCTAGCATGGGTTTCGACACAAGGACAAATAGATTAATCTAAGGCAAAATTGGATGTCAAATACAATAATATAAGCCCAATGCTTGAATTTTTGTTATCTCACACAGCAAGTGTCACACTACTAGCACACGAAGGTCCATGACGTAGGTGCCTGTGTTTTTGTCATTGCTAGGTATTGTTGTTGTGATAGTGAAGATATCTTTCACTACACAAATACCTTGGATCACATATGTTGGGAATATTGGGGGAATTTCTACAACCCCTTGCACTATAATAAGGTATCTATTCAAAGGTGAATCAGGTTGGCCTCAATTTTAACAAGGTTGTAGTAAGGATCTGTGGTGTCTATCCAATCAGTTTGTATGTGTGTGACTCACTTAAGAGCATAGTTGACCATGTTGTCTCCTTAGGGATAATTCACCTAATCTAGACTATCATCAACACACCTCACCCGAGCTTGGCTAGATATAAAATGAAACTTTGGTTTGCGTCTTGTTTATATACCAATTGGAAGGATTACTAGTTTAAGGTCATTCTCTAAGGAAGAAGCACATTCCCTAGATAGGACTTTCTAAAAAGTATAAAGGTGTTTAATCTAATAGATTGTGCAAGTGCACCAAAGACTCAAGACATAAGGTTAATTGATTAAACCCCAAAGATGAAATGTGAACAAAGCTAATCCACCATACAAGCACAAGTGTTTAGTTTTAAATCCAAAAAGTAGGTGTTGATTGCTTGTTCAATTTTAATGCACCAAACTTGAAATGTTGTTTTCCTTTGTTCAATTCTTAACCTCCATGTCAATTTTAAGCACCAATATGGAAATGTGAGGTTCAAGATGTTTGTATGCAATGTTATTTTTAAGCACTAAAGGACAAGTGAATTAATTTTAGTTTCTTTGTTAAATTTCTGCTTGCCACAAGCTGTCAGCAAACGGGATTAGTACCAAAAAAAGAGTCTAATCAAGAATTGAAGATTAACTTGAAACTCCCAAACGGTTAAGACCGCTAAGACTGATTGTGACTTTGTACTTAGCTGTGAAATGTTTGATTGAATCAAGATATTTGTTGTATGCTTCACTTTGATCTTCTGCTGCGATGGCTAAGATGGCTCTTTGTTGCGTTTGATAGTTTGTGGTCCTTCTTATGGCTGCTCTTAGTGATCTAGCACCTAGGATGTGTCTAGTTACATTTTTGGCCATTCGTCATTGATCAATCCTGGAGAAAATAGAGAAAACAATCAGATTCTGAAAGAAAAACAATGATGTTCAATTTGATTTGAAATATTTATATTGGAATATTTTTTTAATTGCGGCAATATTCTGTCAATTGTGGTAAAGCACTTATAGTTCTATGGAAGAATACTATCAATTGTAGCACGGATCAGTCGATTGCAGAAAAACCTGTGGGATTGCGGTAAACTGGTAATGATTGCGACACAGATCAATCGATTGTGACACCAAGAAAGAAAATAGAATTGTAAATAATGACAAAAAATATTGTGAAACCCTTACAACAATTACGAAAATAAACCAGACAATTGTAGCAGTATTTCATCAATTCTGCTAAAATACCAGCGATTGTGAAATTACATGTTTATCAAGAAAATCATGAAAAAGAATTTTACAACCGTATGGACATGGGAAAAAAGTTGTCTGTCATTTGAAAGTGATATTTGGGCTATTTGATTCACGTCGGGTTCACCAAAATGTACGCATGGATCGAAATCTATAACACTCAATAATTAGGGGCTAGTAGCACCGATTTGCAATGGGGCAAATCGATAGAAATAACTACTAATAATGAAACTACAAATCAATAAAATATACAAGCAAATAAGAGGAAAAACAATGAATGCAAAAACAATTGCTTGAAGCTTCTATTGTCTCTCTCTACTCCTTCTGAAATGTTGTTTTTGTGATGCTTAGTATTGGTGTGGGCAGCGTCTATGACTTGGGAGTGTCAAGAATATGATATCAAATATGTGTGATCACAAGATGGCTTGATCCTTGAACCAATCTGACAGAGTAATGGTGCACATGAGCTTGAAATCATGTATCCTTCAAATGGTTATGAAGGGTTTGTTATATAGGAATTGAGAACAAGATGAATGGTTGAGATCAATCTAAGAGATAGGAAGATGAACAGTTGAGATCAAAGGGAACTAGAGAAGCCATCAGTAAACTCCACCTCTTGAACTGAGAGAGAGAGGATATAGAGTTTGGTTTACTGAAGAGCTAATTTTGAGTTACCTTTTAGAATTGAAGAGGTGGGTGGAGAAACCCATGTGAAATGAAGAGGTGGGTGGAGTAACCCATGTGATCTAATTAAAGTTATCTCTTTGAAGATAAATGAATATTTAATTCATTTTTGAAATTAAAGTTTTAAACATGTGAGATAATTGAATTATTTTGATTTAGAATTGCATTATTTGAATGAAATTAAATTAATTTAATTGGAAGAATTTAATTAGTAAGTTTAAATATTTCAATTTAAACTTTAGGAAATTAAATTTAATTAATTAATTAATGGAAATTAATCAATTAAGGTAAATTAATCAAATAAAATTTATTATTTAATTAATTTTATGGATTTGATCAGATGATTTGCGGAATGTTCTTAGAAGAAAATAGATGATTAATTAATGATTAAAAAACCATTAATTAGTAGATGAAATGATTTTTAGAAGAAAATAGATGATTAATTAACGATTAAAAAACCATTAATTAATAGATGAAAATTAGTGTTTTTAATGTAAAGTCGCAGATCTGTCCATTTTAGGGTATCTACATTTATATATACCACAGGTTATATATACATATATACATATATATATATATATATGTATGTATATATATGTATGTATATATATGTATGTATATGTATATATATGTATATATATACATATATATACATACATATATATATATATGTATATATATACATGTATATATATATACACACATATATATATCTATATATACATACATAGACCGAAACATCGAAAGTTAAAAGGACCGAAGCCTGTCCCTTTCGGTGTTTTTGGCCTTTGAACACATGAAAAGGCCGAAGGACCAAATCATCGAGACTTTTGATGTTTCAGACCCTGAAACACCGAAAGGTGATGATGTCCTTCATGGGCTATATAAAGACTTTGGCCCTAAAATATGTTCATTCTGCATTTTCCTCCTACTTCTTTGGTGCTCCCCGTGACTTTTTTGTCTCATCATCCTCGCTCCTTGTGGATGATCACTCTGCGCCTTCAATATTTTGTCTCCATCCTCCACTCCTAGCTCTCAAGAGGTAGGTTTCTTCCTTGCCACCTAGTGGTTTTTTTGTTCTTCGTTGTTTAAGTCTAGGGTTTCATGTCTAGTGTTGGTCCAGTCCAGTGCGTGCTATCCTCCCAAGTCCTTAGGGGTTTTACACCCTTTTCCTTGCAGGGGAGGCCTCTCCTTTTCTCATTGGGTTTTGACCTTGTTCGCATTTTTTTAGGGTTTTTTTTTTCTTGTCTTGACCTTTTTCGCAGGTTTTTGACCTCCAAAAGGCCAAAAACTGGGTCGGGTCTTTGTCACCCAAGTCTCTTGTGCATCTTTGGCCTTGTCGATGTTTTGGACCTCTAAGACGTCTAAAACACCGATAAGTCCAAATCACCGAAGATGTTACCTGCCTACGAACTTTAGACTTTTAGAGTCCAAGGTTCTGTTCAGGCTTTCGCACCTTGAAATTCTAAAAGTTTTTCATTCCTAAATGACTGTTCTTTCGCAATTCCACACTTTTCACACCCTGAACTAGTTTTTGGCGTCCAAAATCCCAAAAAGGCCAAAAGTGCAAAATATGCATTCTGGCTGCTTGAAGAGATTTTCTTCTATTTTCCTAGCTTAATCATTTTTTCTACTCTTTTAGTTTCCCTTTTTCAATAAAACACTGATACTTGCACCTTCTTGCAGGAATGCTAGAGAAATGGACTGTGTCACCAATGAAGTACCTATACAAGGGGAATAAACCACCTTCAAAGATCAGGAACAAGCACATTGAGATCACTGATACTGACATCAGAAATGTAGTTTGCGATTAGTTCTTGACAAGATGTTCCCAACCAACAGGGAGATCCGAGGACTGCACCTCACTAGTCCTCTCAGGCCTAGTCCACATAGAAACCAAATGTAGCTATCACATCATCTAAGCTAATAATGACCTTGGAAAAACACTACAACCCAGATGAAAGGGTGGTCTGAAATATAGAGGGACAGGTGGTATTAGACATAAGGCCAGATATTATAGAAGAGGTCTTCCACCTTCATAAAGGAATAGATAATTTCTATGACTTCTTCATTGAGAAGGGAAATAGATGGTTCCATAACAAGGGAGAGGAGGCATATGAGATCATCAATGACAACTACCTCAAACAATCCCTTGAAAAAAACAAATTGGATAAAATAGACCTCAGGATGGGGTATATCAAGGATGATATCCAAGTGACACTGACATTACTAAGTAGAGTGTATTGACTACACCAGTCCATCAAACTCAAAGATTGGATGATCTTCCTCATAGAAATGGTTAGAGGTCATAAGGCCAGGTTCGATTGGGGCACCATCATTAGTGATCGATTGAATGAATAGTTGACTGTAAAGAAACATAATCCCAAATTCTATATGAGTACCTACATAGTATACCTATTAGCGACATGGGAGGACTACCCAGGGCTCACTAAGAGGGGGAGCATAAATGATCCAAATGTGTGGCCCCACATTGTATATCCATAGCTAATGAAAAGGGAAAACATGCTAGAGGATAGCCTTGACTACAAGATAGTCAATGATTCCTTCATCTTCGCCATCATCCAATCCATTGAGGGTGATTTTGTGAAGAGGATGTCAGAAGAAGAATCTACCAAGATGAGGGCCATTAGGGCCTATTATATTCAATTTATAACATTCACATACATCCGGGTAGCGAGATCCACTTTGAAGCCAAAGAAGCTGCCCAGGTATTTATCTGATTGGGTAATCACTATAGAAATGACCAGGCAGAAAGAAGATGCCTATGAACATATTAAAAATAAGAAGAAGCACTGTTGGTATTTCCCTATTTCTTTGGGCCCATACACCCTAACACACATGAAGGTTTGCAAGTCCTTGGCCTTTGAATGGGACGATTGTCCACTTCAACTGTATAAGATAATCCGGCCCCATTTTGTCCCCATAGGCATATACAACCATATCATTGGCAAGTTCTACATCCATGAACCACATCTTGAAGACCATTGGATAAACTGTGTAGATGACCACGAGGTTAGAATCAGGGACTATTATAGGAAGTCCCTTACCCTCACACAACATACTTTGAAGACCCCAATTCTCCCAAAGGTCTGGGAATATGATTCAGATGAGGTGATGGAGGCCATTTACACTATGAATAAAATATACAATAGGCCCATCATGAACACAAAAATTAACAAGGATGAGAATGATGATATTGAGCTCCAAGCCAGGAATGTGCTCCGAATGACAGAAACCTGGATCAAAAGGCCTCATCACATGGATCAAATCCTAGTAAAGACACTGATGGATCCACCAAATAAGGTGGATAAGAAACATGGAGAGAAATCTACAATTCCCAAGTACAAGAAAACACCACCGTAGAAACCAAGAATAGTCTATGGCCACAAACATGTGATAGAGTATGGTTCAAACCCAAGGCACAATGCTACCAAGACTAGGATGAGTGGGAAAATAGATCCTCTAGTGGGTTCATCACATACTTCACCAAATGAAGGTCCATCCACTTCTGGACAATCTCCTCCTACCACCGAAAAGGGGAATCAAACATATAAAAGGAAGAGAACTTTTGTGTCTCCACAACTGGAAACCGTACAAGAGGAGCCAAAACAAGAAGAAGAAAAGGTACCTCTAATCAAAAGGAAAATATTTTAGAGGATGAAAGAGAAGGAGACTACCATGAAACACCAAGAGGATCATAAAGAATAGGATAATCACTTGTAGGACTTAGGATCAGATGAGTTCCAAATGTCTGACTTTGAAGGTCTAGAGGGATTTTTAGACCCAAGGAAAGAAACACTAGATTATACAATAGGTTATGAAATAGAATCTCCACCACTCTTCCAACCCTAGGTAACCCTCACTCCACCTCCCACTTAGTTCACCAATCCAATGCCAAACGCGCGTATCATAGAGGTAAGATCCAACACAAACCAAGGGCCTAGAAATAAAGATGCCCCAAAAGTCCAAGACATAACAGGGGATAAAGCCATAGGAGAAACTCTTTCTACCACTCCACCATGTCACATTCCCATTCCACCAACCTCTCTCCCACTTCCTATTCCTACTTTTCCACCTTTTCTCCCAACTTTAACGTCGACTCCACCTCCAACTTCTACTCCACCACTCACAATGCCACACCTACTCCACTACCATCTATTCCATTACCATGCTTCATCCTAGCTCCCCAAGCATTAGCAAGAGAGGAAACCATGTTGTTCCCCAAAACCACATTGGCAGGCATGACAGACCTCCATATAGAAGTGTTGATCAGTTTGTCAAGAGAAGAGGACCAAGGAAAGGATGGGCCAGATAGTGAAATAGAAGAAGAGATGAGGGGAGATGAAAGGGGAGAATGAGAAGGGTAGGGGGAAGGTGAAAAATTTAAGGAACAAGACAAAGGGTTAGAGGAAGAGGTAACCCCAGGATCCCAAATCTTAGCTTCAATTCTCCATGTTACCCTATATGAGCCAGTCACCACATTTAGTAAACCTACTTGGTTTACTAATGAGATTGAGTTGAGAAAAAGAACTTATATAGATGAGGAGGAGGGGAAGATACAAGTATGGCATCTATAGGGTAGGCCTTCAACCAAATGAAGGCCACCATACCTGCAAAGACCATATCCTATGTTACCCAAGACACTAGGGGTTGCTGGAAGGTACAGGTTGCAAATCCTTCTACTAGCACTTCGCAGACACAAGTGAACCTTGAGGATTACATATTTGAAGAGGTAGATTTGGGGGATCCCACAAGGGAAGGGAGAAAAACATTGGTAGCCTTAGGCCTTATGCATGCTCTAGGGTTTATGAGCAAGGATGAGGAAACCATAAAATCCTTGAAAAAATAGAATGAAGCTTTGAAGAATTTCATTCTCAAATTGGTTGGTCCTATTAATCCCAATTTCCCAGAGGCCTCATTATAGGAGGTATTAGAAAAAAGGAACACCCTAGACTTGTCATTAGGTTTGACCCCATCCTTTATCCAAGCAAGTGTAGATTGGAAAGGTGACTTTGAGTAGTATGGAGAAGGGGCCATCAACCGAATGTTTAAACCTTACTAGGTCATTTTGATTGAAGCTATAGAGTTAATACACTTGATGGAGATTGAAGGTGGCTTAGACTCTAAGATAAAAAAATGGCAAGCCACCCTCGAAGACCTTGAAATAATCAGGAAAAAATGTTTCTAGATCTTGGTAAAGATATATGAGGGTGAAGAGCTCAACAAATTTAAGACCTGGATCAAACGGATGGCCAAGATAATTAAGGTCTGTAAAAAATTTCAAACCTCCATATTGGAGAAGCAAAAGGAGGTCTTGGAGTGGGTAGAAGAAAAAGATATTTCTTCATAGGAATTATCCTCAACTTATACTGAGATGAAGATAAACATATCTTACGACCATCAAAAGAAGTGGTCTTTAACCTCCACATTGGAGAAGAAAAAGGAGGTCTTGGAGTGGGTAGAAGAAAAATATATTTTCTTCATAGGAATTGTCCTCAACTTATACTGAGATGAAGATAAACATATCTTACGACCATGAAAAGAAGTGGTCCAACAATTTAGGGATATTTTGGTAGGATCAATACCAAGGACACCTTACAATAGTTGTTCTATTAGAAAGAAGATATGCTAAGTATGTCAGAACATGAAGAGGAGATCTAGTTCTTTGCTTCCAAATTGATTATATTTAAAGAGAAGCAAGAATGAAAGGTCAATAAGGTAAAGAGGAAAGAGATAAACTATTAGGAAATGCAAGAAGTCATATAGAGGCTCTGGGTTGCACATCCAGAAGTCTTCCCCAATTGATTCCTCAGACCTCTTTAGCATTTTGGAGAAGACAGTTTTCAACACTTGGCATTTTTCCACAAAAGCTAAGTTTAGTTTTTGGCCTTTTGGCCCCGTCGGCTAATACAGTTTTTGGTCTTTCGGCCTCCCAAGTTTTTCACTTTTTTGGCCTTTGAAGAATTTTATCCTTTTGGTCTTTTCATCCTTTCAGCCTCTAAAAGAGCTGAAACTTTTGGACCTCCAGAGTCTGTTTGACACTTAGCCATTTTTGGGTACTAAAAAACATTGGAGTAGAGGTCGGGGGCTGAAATTCTAAGTGTTTCTAGTGAGATCACCTTTTTGCATGTAAGTTGAACTCTAGATCAGATTGATTCTTAAATTGATTTTTTTTTGGAAGGACTAAGGGTCCCATATAAGTTCCCACTGAAAGAAGAACCTCCAGATGAAGATTCTAAGGAAGAACTCCAAGAATCAAGAAGAAGAATCCAAGTTCTCAGAAGAAACCCTATCTTCTTTCTCTTTCTTTTCTTGATGAGTTTGATCCCTCTTGCATGGACAAACTAATTGTAAATGTATTTAAAATCCATGCAAGCTATTTAGTATTAGTTAGCATTAGTTTACTTTTAGCAAAGTTTTATTTCTAGCTTATGTTCATTAATTTAGACTCTCTTATGCCCTAATTTTGGCATTCAGAGTTGTAGATCAAAACTCTATATATTTTACTCTAAGGCAATGTAATAGGGTTGGATTCCTAATGCAATAAAAATCTACATTTGGTGCTTCATTCATGGTGTGTCAATTGCTTCCATCTATGCAAAATTGGTAAATATGTGCATACATTGTTCATTATTTTCAAAGAGCCTTTTGTTTTGTTGTGTTTTGAATTTGTGTTTACATTAGTTGGAGTTTTCTGTGGTCTACTTACCTTGCTGTGACAAATGTGTGGAAGGGATCATCTATTGGGCTATAATAAATCTGTC
Source organism: Thuja plicata (assembly GCA_018584345.1). Lineage (NCBI taxonomy): Eukaryota > Viridiplantae > Streptophyta > Pinopsida > Cupressales > Cupressaceae > Thuja > Thuja plicata. Next base: position 245,357 of record MU227195.1, on the reverse strand, counting down.
TTGTGGGTGCACACATCTTGGTGGCTTCCCTATTTGATAGATTTTGAATATCTTGCACGAGTGAATTCATCCTCTCTCCAAATGCTCACATCCATTGGGTATAGAATTTTGACTTTGTCTGATTTGTACCTCGTGGGTTGGTTCCAAATCTCTCCACCATTCAATTCGCAAGGAAGGTTTTATAATAGTTTATGTTCGTAGGATTTCATTTCAGCAATTTTCTTTATTTTTTGTTACCTTGCTCTTTTAATTTTTGTATTAAATCTCAAAGTAATCATCTTGAAAATATAAAATTGCATTTTTATTTCAAAACACCAATCTTTGTTAAAATGGAAAAATACCAAAAGGTACTAAATTTATCTTGCAGTTTGATGTCTTGAACATACCAGAAAAGGCCTCCTCATGAACATTCACATTTATCTTCAACTAAGTAACCAAGCAAGTTGTGATCCAACCCTGGAGAACCTTAGGAATAACTTCATTATTCTTTCAAGTGAGGAAATTGAATCTTGAGTTCCTAGGAAGTTGACTTGTGTAAAAACAACACTCTACAAAAGTGGTGCTAGAAGGAGGGCCTCAAGACTGAAAAGATGGATAACATTGGATCTTTCTCTCTAGATTGGTTCGAGTGAGTGCTTAGATCATCTCCAAAAAGAGGAGAGTTCCTTGAACTCACTCATCATTATAGAGCTCGCAGTGACAAAGGGAAGACAAGGGAGAATTCCTCTCACCATCTTACTGAGTCATAAAATCCGCTTCGACAACAATCCCACATTGTTATCCCAATTACACCCATAGCCATAAATCAAAATCAGAACTTACAAAATTAGAGTATGCAACAACCTCGCCCAATGGATTTCCTCACCAACACACAAAGCTCATCATTGAATTTTGTTGGGTAGCTCCATGAGTTGCCCAAAAATCTGGAAAGATTTTGCATGCATTTCATATATGGAAAATCAAGGTTAATAGAAGAGCACATTCATGCCTTCAAATAAATTTGCAATCGCAAGGAAATCTCCCACCAAGATGTCATTTTTTGTCTATTCACATACACTTTGGGGGAATTTGCGTATAATTGGTACCTTAATTTTCCAAGGGGTTCTATCTCAGCATGGAATGAATTTGAAACCAAATTTATAAATCAATTCAAGTTATATGTAGATCCAGCCATGAAACATCATTAGTTCATAACAATGAGGAAGGATCCTAAGGCGCCCATCTCCATGTTCAACCATCGTTTACACAAAATGCATGAAAATATAGAATCTCCTTATACTATACCAAAGGCTACTGTCATACAAGTCTACTTGAAATCTCTGGATCCCTTCACCTCAATTTTCTTAAGAATGCTTCCCCTTACAGATAGAGACACGATGGAAAAAGTGTACAATGAGGCCTTTACATTTACACAACAAATAGACCCACAAGAAGGGAACTTTGCAGCCATCCCCATCATTAAAAACATCACTGCCCCACATCCATTTTAAGCGAATAATCAAGCTTTGGCCACCCACATACCTCCATTGAATCTGATTCTGACACAACCATTCGTAACTCTACCACCATCCATCACCTACCTAGGTTATAAAGCTCATAAGGCATCATTTGTAGAGCAAAAATTTGTGCCCCAAACTGAACCTAATGCTCTCTTGGCCTCTAAGTTGGATGCTATGAAGAAAAACTTGTCACAACTCACATGTGAGCTCACTAGAATGAAGTTAAATCGATCCTAGAACTAAGGTGGATACAAACGGACATATGCTGGTCCGAATACCTATCCTCAAAATCCAAATCAGAGTTTCAATAGCTACAACAAAAAAAATGCACCAGAGATACAATTTGGGCAATAGAGGCCCAATAGGCCATGGAAAACTCGACCCAACAATGGTATCATCCCAGAAGACAATGCCAATACTTATGAGACTGCATAGGTCAATTTTTTTGGGGCTCCGAGCTCAAACCAAAGCCATGAAAGATATGTAAGAAACTCCTACAACCACCATACTTAGAATCTAGATGAGCCACCCATTTAGTTCAACGCCATGATTTTTGATTCTTACAAGTGTAGAAATGGAGAAAGTTCAGACACATATCCAAGGGAAGAAGAGTTTGTGTTCCCATTCTAGAAAGAAGATGTGCCTAAATTTTTTGAAGTGCATGCCTTCCTAAATGATCACCGGAACTCATATAGTTTACAAATCAAGAAAGAACACATCACCAATGGTATACCTCCTAGAAAACAACCAACTCCCCAAGGTCCTCAGAGTAGAAACAACCCCATGCCTCCTAAAGGGATGAATTCTCTTGCAACCCCTCCACCCAACATATTTGCTAGTTACAAGAATGCAGGATGGTCAAGTGACAAATACAATGTAGTCAAAGAATTGAAGAAGACTAAACAATATATATATATATATATATATATATATATATATATGTTCAAACTGCTGCAAGTTTGCCCCTCTTAGAAAGAAGCCCTTTTAAAATCTTTGGAACATTTAAAACAAGGTCCATCTACTAATGGTGAAAGAGAACCCACATCTAATGTCAACACTACTGAGGCTTTCCCTGCTATGTTCAAAGATAGGATGGATATGCCTCCATTCCTACTTAGTTTGTTGATGTTCAAAAAGAACTTACAAAATTGCTTGATTGATTCAGGATCCTCGTGCAATGCCATGCCCTTATCGATTTGCCAAAATTTGGGGATGATCGCCCAAATAAAGAATCGAGTAGTGATACAACTGGATAAAATTGAAGTCAAAGTAATTGGCATGCTCAAAGATGTACACATTTATTTAGTTGTCGATCCAAGAATACAAGACCACATTGATGTACACATAGTAGACATCTTGGAGACTTATGGGATGCTATTAAGTCAAGAATGGACCAAATTTATTAGGGGATAGGTGTCCACCAATTTTACTTAGTTGTGGCTACCATGGAGGGGACTGGACAATTAGATCAAGATAGATGTTGAACCCTAATTGAAAAGGATGATCATAGAGTATAATTATCCTAATGAAGTTCTCTTCACAAAGACTGATTTAGGCACTTATTGGATGGATGACCTCCTCATGTTTCAAATCTAAGAAGGTGGAGAATTAGACCACAGTTCTATCCAAGGTGTCCTGCAATCGCACATTGGTGACGAAAACTTCCAAAGTTTCATTAAAATTACGACAACAAGCTTGAGGCATCTAGTTTAGTATGTCAATCCCAACATCTTGTTGTGACTAGGGTACTATCAATTACATTAGGCTAGCCATTTATAATTTACACACCCTAGGGCCTAGGAAGCATTATCATGAGTATTAGCTCAGATCACTCTACTAGAGAGAGTATTGGGGGGAATTGTAATAAAAGAGGGCAGCCTTGAGGTAGAAGATAAGAGTGACACTTTACCAAAGGTAGATAGCCCAGTCAGTCCAGACACTCCAAATGACAACCAAGATAGTGGGTTAGACTCTGATAACAAAATCTCTACCCTAAGCATACTGAGTGACTGGAGTACTTTAGATGATGGAGCATTTTTTCCCTATAAATGATTGTTAGAAGGTAAAGGAAAAGGAGGTGCTGAATTCCTTGAGCCTAGATGTATCCAAAGGGAAAAGAAAGAAGAATTAACTTCCTTAGATAGTGACGAAGAGAAAGAAAAGAAACTCAAGACCACATTGTTTCCCAAGGGGGTCGCAGTCAAGTCAAGCCCTACTAAACAACAAAAATATGGAAATTATGCTTCGATGAATCCAAATGAAAACAAGGAGTAAGAGTGGGGATCGAACTCATAAATCCAAGAGGGAAGTCATTTTATGCTTCTTATAGATTACAATTTCAGTGCACTAACAATGTTGCAGAATATGAGGCATTAGTTCGTGGGCTCCTCCTAGCTCATGAGAAAGGAATAAAATCTTTAACAGTGGAAGGAGATTCACAGTTGGTCGTCAAAAAAGTCCGTAGCTAGTATTACTGTAATGATAAGAGGCTTTAATCTTACAAAAATAGGGCATGGGACTTGATCAAAAACTTTGAAGCATTCAACATCAAGGCCATCCTGTAGAGAAAAACTGTTGTCATTGATGGCCTAGTATTATCTGCGAGTTCATTACATCCAATGAAGAAGTCTAGGATAAAGAAAATATCACTTGAACTTGTTACAGCCCCAACCATCCCAGAAAACATCACTAACTTCCAGGTTTTCCAAGACAACCAACATATCCTTGAGTTCATCATGTACACTAGTGTGTTGGAAAAATAGATCATAGATGAAGAGAAGGAAGAAGAAGAAGTAGTTGACCATGGGGATCTCAATGATCAAGTCATCATAAACCTAAGGACTAATACCATCACAAAAGGGATGGTAGAGCTAAAAATGATTTTTGACAGTGATTGGACTATCGTAAGGAGATGCCTAGACATAGCACCTAATGGTAAAGAGAGTGAGGCTTGCAACCTTGGCACAGAAGAAGAACCAAGAGAAGTTCACATAGGCAAAGTGGGTACCAAAGAAGAAAAGGAAAGAATGGTCCAACTCCTCATTGAAAATTGAGATGTCATATCCTAGAGCTATGAACAATTGAAAACCTATGACACCTTGGTCATAGTAGACATTATTCCTCTAAAACCATACTCCAAACCTTTTAGATAGTGCCAAAGACCCGTGAAACCTACTATGGAGCCATTGATCCAAAAGGAAGTCTAGAAGTTGCTAGATTCCAGAATCATCTTTCTCATTCGATATTCTACCTGGGTCATGAACTTAGTGCCAGTAAGAAAGAAGACTGGGGAGATCAGATTGTGCATAGACTTATAGAACCTAAACAAGTCCTCTCAGAAAGACAACTACCCTCTCCCTTCTCTTGACGAAGTATTGTAGATAGTCAATGGGTCTTAGATGATATCTTTCTTGGATGGTTACTCAAGATACAATAAAGTAGTGGTACAGGAAGAGGATAGGCTAAAAATAACATTCACAACCAAATGGGGAATATTTTCCTACTGATGGATGCCCTTTGGTTTGATCAATTACAGGGCCACCTTCCAAAGGGTCAATGGACATAGCCTTCAAGGGGCTATTAGGAAAGTCTATCATCATTTATATGGACAATCTCATAGTTTTTCAAAGCAAAGATCTGACCACATAGATGATCTCAGAAAATGCCTTCAGAGGTGCAAGAAATATGGGATATCTCTCAATCCAAAGAAATGTGTGTTTGGGGTAACTGAAGGCAAGCTGGTGGGACATATTATTTTGGAAAACAATATAATCATGGACCCCAAAAGGGTGGAAGCCATTTTAACATTGACACTGCCTCATAGTCACAAAGAACTGAAATCTTTCTTCAAGAAGATTAACTTCGTAAGGAAGTTCATCAGTGGCTTTGCGGAAATAGTAAAGCCATTGAATGACATGCTCAAAAAGGATGCTAAGATTTAATGGACTTTCCAAGTAAAGAAATCTTTTGAAGAAATAAAAAGCGCAATCACCACGGCTTCGGTCCTTGCTAGTCCTGACTATACCATCCCCTTCAAGGTCTATTATTTTGCATCTGAACACTCATGTGTAGGCACCCTAACACATAAGAAAGACAGTGAAGATGAAAGACCTATAGCCTTCATGAGTTTCTCCTTTAAGCTAGTTGAGATCAAGTACCCCAACTTGGATAAATAGTCTTTTTCCCTCATCCAAGCCATAAATAAATTTTGACACTACATCTTGAGGAGCAAAGTCTTTGAGATAGTCCCTGATGTAGCTGCCAAGTCTCTATTAATGCAGAATGAGTTGGGAGAGCGAAGAGGGAAATGGATGGAAATCCCCCAAGATTTTGACCTATAGATCTAGCCAATGAAATTAGTGAGATGCCAAGGCCCAAAAAAGATAATCTTTGAATTTGAAGAAGCTCTGGTATGTCAGACCTACATTGATCAAGGTGTGATTACTGATATATGGTACCAAGACATAGTTTACTACCTACTACAAAATTGTTTACCATAGGGGATGAATGGTTCACAGAGAAGAGCTCTAAAAATCAAAAGTAGCTCCTACATGCTAAATAATGGCTAGTTTTATAAGTGAAATTATGAGGGTGTGTACCTCAGGTGTCTAGATAGACTGGAGGAAAAACATGTCCTAGAAGATTTTCATGAAAAATATGGAACAGGGCATGGTTCAGCTAAAGTAACTCCTCGCCAAATCATGAGAGAAGGATATTTCTAGCCAACAATATTCAAGGACACTGGAAAACATGTGAGATTGTGCCACACTTTCCAAACAAGTGCAACTTAGGAGATAAATCCAACAATGTCCTTACTGACAGTATATGAGGTACGTCTATTCACCCAATGAAGCTTAGATTTTGTTGGAGTGATTAACCCCCTTCGTCTGTAGGACACAATTTTATTCTGACATCCACCGACTACTGTACATGTTGGAGAGAGGCCCAAGCACTAAAACATTGCACCATGGATGTCGTAACTAGGTTCTTAGAGGAGCGCATCATAAATTGGTTTGGAATTCCATTCTATCTGGTATATGACAATGATCCCTCTTTCTCCTCTACCTTACTCACACAATGGGCCTTCAAAAACTAGGTAATCCTCAAATTCTCCTCAAATTACTATCCATAAGGCAATGGCATAGAAAAATCTACAAATAAAAACCTAATAATAGTGATCAAACACCTCCTAGACAATAATCCCTAGGATTGGCACACACAACTGAAGTAAACCCTGTGGACCAACTGGGTGAGGATCAAGAATGCCTTGGGGACCTCCCCATACCAACAGGTCTATGACTTGCAACTAGTCTTCCCTATGAACCTAAAAATCCCAATTTTGAGATATATGGACTAGTACATGGGAGGAAAAGATCGAGTACAAGTTAGGCTCATGAATCTCCTCAACCTTCAAGAGAGACAAACATTGGCCTTGAGCATGTATCAAAACACCAGGCCATCGTCAAGAGGTGGTTTGATAAGAGAGCCACTATTAAAGCCTTCAAGATCTCTGACCTTGTCATCATGTGGGATAAGGTGAAAGAAAAGTTGGGAAGCCACACCAAATTCTAGAAATTACGGATAGGCCCTTATCAGATAGCAGAGATCTTGATGGAGAACACTTTTAGGATCAACACTTTAAATGTAGAGTTGACCCCATTTCTAGTCAATGGGCAATTCCTCAAACATTATTTTGTATCCTAAGTGGGATTTCCTTCCATCCCCTGTATCATAGTCTTTTTTTTGCTTTCTTTGTTTTCTTTCCTTCATTTTGTGTCCTCACCATTAGTCCATTCTTCTGTCCGTGGTCATTCCTCCTTTTGTCAGGGCTCTTTTTTATTTGGGTCTAGTCTGTCTTGGATTCACTCCAAGTGGTTCCTAAATATGAGAAGAGGTGTTTCTTAGCCAAATTCTCCAAGGAAACATATAGTGTAGAGAACACTCCAAAAGACAAAGTGGTGACATATATCATTGGCAGAAAGGAAGAGGTTGAAAGCTCAATCATCTTAATCACAAAAACACATTAAGAAATAGCACCCAAGAACATTGGTTTCTTGAGAATTTGTGAGTTGCAACCAAAATTAGTGTGTGGATTTGGGTACCCACCGATCCCCAAAACCAAATTCTAAATGGATGCAAAGGTGGTATCAAAACAAAAGAAGAGAAATAGTTGAAGAAATAAAATAAGAACACACGAAAAGAAAAGTGGCCTGAAGAGATCACGAGTGTGAGATCTGGGTAGCACATCCTAATCATGGCTTAGGTTAATCAAAGAAAATAAATATAGACCTGAATGCATGGAATAAAATTACATCCAAAGCCTGATGCATTTTTGGTACTCAAAGAAAAATAAGAACAACTACCCAAAGAACAAAACTCTCCAACAAAAGGCTACAACCTAGCAGACAAAGTAGACTAGGGTGACTGTGACAACCTCTACCGAGGATATGAACACTCGACTGGTAGTAAAGAAAGGTTATACTTGGGATTTGGTGAAAAATTTGTCAGGGATATGGACACCTGACTGGCAGCAAATCTCTTTTTGGGAAGCCCTGGTCTACATGGTGAAGGTTGGGAACAACTGACAAATGTTCATGTTACCGCAATAAAGGGTCAAGGAATAAACACACATAAACACACACTAAGGAGACCAGAAAAAACTTCATAATTGAAAGTCATTGGATAATTATATACTCCTACATCTCTTGGTTTTCATTCTACTGCAAAGTTATGGCCCAGATGAGTCTTGATGGTGAAGAAATGCCTTGGTCATTCCTCCTTTTGTCGGGGCTATTTTTTGTGGGTCCAAAACAGACACCCCATTTTGGTCACATCATTTGAGCTAATCATGACCTTGGAAAACCACTACAACCCAGATGAAAGGGTGGTCCAAAATACAGAGGGACAGGTGGTATTAGACATAAGGCCAGATATCATAGAAGAGGTCTTCCACCTTCATAAAGGTATAGATAAGTTCTATAAATTCTTCATCGAGAAGGGCAACAGATGGTTCTAGAACAAGTGAGAGGAGGCATATGAGATTATCAATTAAACCACATCAAATAACCCCTTGCAATTTTTTTTTGGATAAAATAGACCTCAGAAGGAGGTATATGAAGGATGATATCCAAGCGGCAGTGACATTTCTGAGAAGAGTTTATGGACTACCCCAGTCTATCCAAAACAAATATTAGATGATCATCCTCATAGAAAAGGTCAGAGGCCATAAGGCCAAGTTTGATTGGGGCACCATCATTAGTTACTGGTTGAATGAATAGCTAATTGCATTGAAACATCATCCCAAATTCTATATGAGTACCTACATAGAATACCTATTAGCGGCACAGGCGGACTACCCAAGGCTCACTAAGAGGGGAGCATAAATGATCCAAATTCATGGCCCCACATTGTATATCCATAGCTAATGAAAAGGGAAAACATGCCAGAGGATAGCCGTGACTACAAGATAGTCAATGATGCCTTCATCTTTGCTATCATCTGATCCATTGAGGCTGATTTTGCGAAGAGGATGTCAGAAGAAGCAGCTACCAAGGTGAGGGCCATTGGGGCCTATTATATACAATTTATAACATTCACATACATCTGGGTAGCGGGATCCACTTTGAAGTCGAAGAAGCTACCCAGGTATCTTTTTGATTGTGTAATCACTATAGAAATGGCTAGGAAGCTAGCAGATGCCTGTGAACATATAAAACACAAGAAGAAGCACTGTTGGGATTTCCCTATTTCTTTGGGCCCTTACACCCTAAAATAAATTAAGGTTTGAAATTCCTTGGCCTTTGAATGGGATAATTTTCCACTTTAGCTATATAAGACAATTTGGGCCTGTTTTGACCCCATAGGCACATACAACCATATCATTGGCAAGTTCTACATCCATGAACCACATCTTGAAGACCGTTGGATAAATTGTGTAGATGACTACGAGCTTAGAATTAGGGACTATTGTAGGATGTCCCTTACCCTCGCACAACATGCTTTGAAGTCCCCAATTCCTCCAAAGGTTTGGGAATATGATTTAGATGAGGTGATGGAGGCCATTTACACTATGGATAAAATACACAATAGGCACATCATGAATGGAGAAATTGACAAGGATGAGAATGATGATATTGAGTTCCAAGTAGGCATGTGATCTGAATAACTGAAACCTGGATCAAAAGGCCTCACAAGATGGATCCAATCCAAATAAATACATTGAACCCCATAAGTCAGATAAGAAACATGGAGATAAATCTACCATGCCCAAGTACAAGAAAGCACCATCGCAAAAACCAAGTATAGTCTATGGCTATGAACGTGCGGTAGAGTATGGTTCAAACCCAAGGCATAAGGCTCCAAAGACTAGGATGAATGGGAAAATAGATCCTCTAGTGGGGTCATCACATAATTCACCAGATGAAGGCCCATCCACTTCTGGACAATCTCCTCCTACCACCAAAAAGTGGAAGAAAACATATAAAAGGAAGAGAAATTTTATGTCTCCACAACTGGAAACCATACAAGAGGAGCCAAAAGAAAAAGAAGAAGAGGTACCTCTAATAAAAAGGAAAATATATCAAAGGAGGAAAGAGAAGGAGAGTACCAGGAAACACCAAGAGGATCCTAAAGAACCTGATAATCCCTTGGAGGCCTTAGGATCATATGAGTTTTAGATGTCTGAATTTGAAGGTCTAGAGGGCTTTTCAGACCCAGGGAAAGAAACGCCAGATTATACAATAGGGTATGACATGGGAGCTCCATCACTCTTCTAGCCCTAGCTAACTCTCACTCCACCTCCCACTCAGTTCACCAATCCAGTGCCAAATGTTCCAATCACAGAGGTAAGCTCAAACACAAACCAAGGGCCTGGAAATCAAGATGCCCAAACAACCCAAGAAATAATAGGTGATAAAGCCATAGGAAAAACTCTCACTACCACTCCACTACCTCACATTCCCATTCCACCAACCTCTCTCCCACTGCCTATTCCTACTCTGCCACCTTTTCTCCAGACTCCAAAGAAGACTCCACCTCCCAAAACTTCTACTCCACCACTCACAATGCCAACACCTACTCCACTACCATATGTTCCATTGCCATGCTTCATCCTGACCCCCCAAGAGTCAGCAAGTGAGGAAACTATGTTTTTTCCCCAAAACCACATTGGCGAGCATGACTGGCCTTAATACAGAAGTGTTGATTAGTTCATCAGGAGAAGAGGACCAAGGAAAGGATGGGCCAGATAGGGAAACAAAAGAAGAGATGAGGGGAGATGAAAGGGGAGAAGGAGATGGGGAGGGGGAATTTGAACAAGGAAAGGAACAAGAAAAAGGGTCAGAGGAAGAGGTAACCCCAGGATCCCAAATCTTAGCTTCAATCCTCCATGTTACCCTGTATGAGCCAGTCACTACATTTAGCAAACCTACTTGATTTACTAAAGAGATTCAACTAAGAAAAATAATTTATATAGATGAGGATGAGGGGGACAATACAAGTATGGCATCTTTAGGGCAGGCCTTCCACCAAATGGAGGCCACCATACTCACAAGGACCATATCCTATGTTACCCAAGACACCAGGCATCACTGGAAGACATAGGTTGCAATTCCTTCTACTAGCACCTCCTAGACACAAGTGACCCCTGAGGATTACACATTTGAAGAGGTAGATTTTGGGGATACCACAAGGGAAGGGAGAAAAACATTGGAAGCCTTAGGCCTTAAGCATGCTCTAGGGTTCATGAGAAAGGATGAGGAAACCATAAAATCCTTGACAGAACAGAATGAATCTTCAAAGAAGTTTGTTCACAAAATGGTTGGTCCTATAAATCCCAATTGCCTAGATGTCTCATTAAAGGTGGTATTAGAAAAAAAGAACACCCCATACTTGGTGACAGGTTTGACCCCATCCTTTATGCAAGCAAGTGCAAATTGGAAAGGTGACTTCAAGCAGTATGGAGAAAGGGGCCATCAAATGGATGTTTAAACCTTACAGTTTCATTTTGATTGAAGCTACAAAGTTAATAGACTTGATGGTGAATAAAGGAGGCTTAGACTCTAAGATAAACAAATGGCAAGCCACCCTCTAAGGCCTAGAAATAATCAGGAAACAATGTCTCCAGATCTTGGTAAAGATATATGAGGGTGAAGAGCTCGATAAATTTGAAACTTGGATCAAATAGAAGGCCATGATAATTTAGGTCTATAAAAAATGTCAAGCCTCCTTATTGGAGAATCAGAAGGAGGTCTTGGAGTGGGTAGAAGAAATAGATATTTTCTTTATAGGAATTTTCCTTGACTTATACTGAGATGAAGATAAACATATATTATGACCATAAAAAGAAGTGGTCCAAGAATTCAGGGATATTCTGGTAGGTATCAATACCAAGGAGGCATTATACAACTTTTCTATTTGCAATAATAGATTCTAAGGATGCTAGAATATGAAGAGGAGATCCAATTCTTTTCTTTTGAATTGACTATATTTAAAGAGAAGCAAGAACGAAAGGTCAATAAGGTAAAGAGGAAAGAGATAAACTATGAGGAAGTGCAAGAAGTCATACAAAGGCTCTGGGATGCACATCCAAAATTCTTCCCCAACTGATTCCTTGGACCTCTTTAGCATTTTGGAGAAGACAATTTTCAACACTTGGAATTTTCTACAAAAGCTTAGTTCAGTTTTTGGCCTTTCGGCCCCGTCGGCTAATAAAATTTTAGGTCTTTCGGCCTCCTGAGTTTTTGGCTTTTTTGGCTTTCAAATAATCTCCTCCTTTAATTATTTTTGGCCTTTCAACCTCTGAAAGAGCCAAAGTTTCAAACCTCCAGAGTCAGTTCAACACTTAGCCATTTTAGGGTACTAAAAAACTTCAGAGTAGAGGTTGGGGGCCAAAATTCTGAGTGTTTCTAGTGAGATCACCTCTTTGCATGGAAGTTAAACTCCATATCATATTGATGCTTAAATTGAGTTTTTTTTGGAAGTACTAAGGGTCCTCTATCAGTTCCCACCACATGAAGAACCTCCAGATGAAGATTCTAAGGAAGAACTCCAAGAATCAAGAAGAACACTCCAAGTTCTCAGAAGAAACCCTATCTTCTTTCTCTTTCTTTTCTTGATGAGTTTGATCCCTCTTGCATGGACAAACTGATTTTAAATGGATTTAAAATCCATGCAAGCTATTTATTATTAGTTAGCAGTAGTTTCTTTTCAACAAAGTTTTAGTTTTAGCTTATGTTCATTAATTTAGACTCTTTGATGCCCTAATTTTGGCATTCAGAGTTGTATATCAAAACTCTATATATTGTACTCTAAGGAAATGTAATAGGGTTGTATTCCTAATCCAATAAAAATCTACAATTGGTGCTTCATTCATGGTGTTAATTTCTTCCATCTATGTGAAATTGGTGAATATTTGCATACATTATTCATTATTTTCAAAGAGCATTTTGTATTATTGTCTTTCAAATTCGTGTTTACATTAGTTGGAGTTTGTTGTGGTCTAATTACCTTGTTGTGAGGAATGTGTGGAATGGATCATCTATTAGGCTTAATGATAAATACATCTCATGGGTTTGCACATCTTGGTGGCTTCATGATTTGATAGATTTTTAATATCTTGCACAAGTGAATTCATCCTCTCTCCAAATGTTCACATCCATTGGGTATATAATTGTGACTTTTTCTGATTTGTACCTTGTGGGTTGGTTCCAAATCTCTCCACCATTCAATTTGCAAGGAAGGATTTACAATAGTTTATGTCTGTCGGATTTCATTTCAGCAATTTTCTTTATTTCTTGTTACCTTGCTCTTTTAATTTCTGTAGTAAATCTAAAAGTAATCACCTTGAAAATACAAAATTGCATTTTTATTTCAAAACATCAATCTTTGTTAAAATGGAAAATACCAAAAGGTACTAAAGTTATCTTGTAGTTTGATGTCTTGAACATACCAGCAATGGCCTCCTTGTGAACATTCACATTTATCTTCAACTGAGTAACCAAGAAACTTGTGACCCGACCCCGAAGAACCTTCGTAATAACTTAGTTATTCTTTCAAGAGAGGAAATCAAATCTCAAGATCCTAGCAAGTTGACTTGTGTAAAAACAATGCTCAACATTTCTAGTTGTAGTTCGCATCATCATCTGTTTGATTATGACATCACAATGCATTCATTCATCTATTTGCATACATAATATTGGCTTTCCTTTGGCCCCAAGTTTTAAAATTTTAAAACCAAGCATTGTAGAGAAATTTTCCCAAATTTTCCCACACTTTATAATGGTTTTTATTAATAATGTTGCTGTGAAGTTATGCTTTGTAAAGGGGCAGCATTGCATGAAGTTATTGAACTTGAACCTCAAACTGTGAAGTTCAAGGTTCAAAGTTCAAGTTCACTAGTTCAGAAGTACAGATCCAAGTTCAGCTTCACATTTCAAACTCGGGTCAAGTATCCCAAATCATGAACTCAGTTCAGGTTCAAGATTCATTTTTTTGTGACCCAAATCATTACCAGGAACCATATTTTAATGCTTTAATTTTTTAGTTCAAAGAATTCCAAAAAAATTAAATCATACATTTTGTTGTCCTATGCTAAATATATTTATAGGTTATGCTCTATATGGCTCATGTAGCCCACAATTAAATTTTAATGGGAAACGAAGCTATCAAAAAATGTTATGTAGGTTTTTCTATTATAGTTTAAGGGAGTAATGTCACATTGAACTTGAACCCTTAACTTCACAGTTCAAAGTTCAAGGTTCAAAGTGTGAAAGTTTAGAATTCAAGATTCCAGCAGGTTCAAAGTAGTTCAAAGTGTAATGTTCTTTCTGCGGCATGAACTTTGTACAAAAAAATTTCAAGGTTCAAGTTCAAGTTCATTGGTTGTGAAATATAGGTTCAAGTTCAAGTTCAAGTTTAGAATCAAAATTCAGAGGTTTGAGGTTCAAATTGACTAGTTCAAAGTTCAAAGATCCAATTCAGTGCTCAGATATTTATTGTAGAATGGTTTTCAATAAAATTCTGCAATTTTGAACCTCTGATTTGAACCCTGCGGTTCAAGGCTCAAAGTTCAAAAGTTCAATAGTTCAGATGGAGTGTGAACAAGTCTGGCTTCATGACAGTTTTATAGACCTGAACTCTGCACCCAATAACTTTTGATAGAGACATTATTTCACAAATCACTTCAATGAGAATGTGCAAAACTAGGATTGTGCCAACATATTAAAAAATTAGAAAGCGAAAACAGTGCAATAAAAAGTTATGCCCCCCGAATAGAGACCAAATTTAACTATCAGAAATATTTTCGGTTCGTCCAGCTTAAAGAGTATTTGCATTTTGGGTTAATGCATTTAAATGTCGCTTTTCCAAATGGCATTTAATATATTGATTTATATTTTTATAAACTTTTAAATCAATAGTTTATAAAGATATCAAAAATGAAAAAAAAAAAGAGAAAAGCATCAGGAATGAAAGGAGATTAAATAAATTCAAGAATCAGTGATGAATAACTGAAGAAGTTACCAAAACTCAATACTCATTCCATGAAGTTATATATAGCAGTAATAAAGAAAAGTGGAGGTTCTTCTTTTCTAGTAGTCTGTTGGCTATAGGAAGAGGACATATTTTCTATGTATAGATTAGATTATAAAAGAGGGAAAAGGGGGGAGTTTGATTTTAATGAAAGGGCTTAAAGTGATCTAGTGATCATTTATGTTATATTCAGAAATAAAGAGGAGTTTGTGTCACAGGTGTTCTCTAATTGAGATCAATCATTTTGTTGTTTCTTTCATGCTTCTGAATACAATCCTATGTCATTTTATCAAGTACATATTTATATGTAAATCTGTTGGTTTGCATATCCATGTTTTGCAGAACAAGGCATTTAATTACTTTTTGTTTTCTCTATAATGTGAAAGATTAACTAAGTAGTATGTAAGCTAATTGTTTGTCTTTCTCTCATTATTCAAGTTTGTAATCGCATAGATTTAATGTTTATGGATGAATGTTTGTTTCCTTTGTGTCTTCTAGTTAAATACATAACTAATATTTAATTCATTGAATAACATTGAAGAGGGAGTTTGATGAAGGGTGCTCCCCTTAATGCCACAAACACATAACAGAAATAGGGAAACAACAACAATTTGCAACAACAGAAAATGGGCTTCTTATTATCTCTACAAATGTGGAATTACAATATGCAAAGCCACATGGGCATTCCCTTACAATATTTTGTAGGACAAAGTCTCGAATTATTACCCAGATCTACTACCCAAAACTATTCTGAACTGCCTAAGACAATAATACAACCTTCCTTATATAGGCAATTTTCCACCGCCTGGGAAGGTTCCAGAATAAGGCCGACCAAACTTAGAAT
>MU227195.1:218534-229387 GCA_018584345.1 Thuja plicata | reverse complement strand
TTACCAAAAATAGTAACTTTCCATAAATAGCAGCTCTGCACAAAATAGCCCTTATTGAATATAAAAACAGAAATATTTTTGGGTGATGCAAGATTGCTCTTACACCCAGGATGCTCCTGCATCAGAGTTGTACCTCACAATTCAGAGGAAAGGTATCAATCTCATGATAGTATTTCCAACTATTAGTTCAGTTTGTCTTCTTAGTATGGGAATTTAAGAGTCATTTGTGAAGGAATTTGCAAGGCAAATCTATTTACTAACATATTTTTGATGACTCTGTTGGGGATCTAGAAATGAGAGATCAGTACTTTCTTTCCTCGGTTTTATTAAATTATCTTTGTGTGCAGGAGATTGGAGACTCTATTAAATCATCATGCAAAATAAAAATAATTTAAGAAAGGGGAAAAGACCAAACTCGTTCATCCCATAAATTCTTATTATGGATGACAAAGTGTTGCACAAATTTTGGGATCGTTGCAAAGAGAGTATTTATCATGTTGTTAAAACCAAGCTCAGTATAGAAGATAATCATGTGTCTACACTCTTATGGACAAGTCTCTGTACTAGATATCATAAGGAGCTAAAAGAAAAGACAAGGGTGTTGTAAGAATATGAGAAAAGGGTGTCATAGCTAAATGAAGAATTAAAGATCGATGATGATGAGCCTTGAGTCATCTCATTTTCATCTCTCTGATGAAATTACCTTGTCATGAATGAGCAAGAAGTTCATCAATAAATAGTCTAGCCATGTGAGAGTCAGACAATAGAAAATAATAATAACCAAGACGACATTAGAGAATCTGTGAGCTTGAAGGAAAAATGTTTTTTTAGGCCTTTCTCTTACCTAGAAATGAAAACTTTCAGCTTTGAAAGTGTTGAAAATCATCTTGTTCCAAACAATGTAAAAGATGAAGATTTTCATATTTACATGCAACTAGGATATGAGGCTTGTGGTTTTACACAAGATGTTAAAGAAGATTCTTTATGTTTAGAAATTTGTAATGAGACCATTGTAGAATCTTTTGATTTTGAAAATGAAATAGTATAATGTCTCCCTAATGGAACTTGTATTGACAATAAAGTGAAATCTTGCTTTGGAAAAGATTTTTCATCCTTTGAAAATCTAATTATAAATAAAAAAGAAAATTCTGAATTAAGTTTGGAGCAAGGTGATAGACAAGGTGAAGTATGGAAGCCACAAGAATTGGTTAATGAGTTGGAAAACACTTCTCTTTGTCAAGAGGAGATAATAAATTAGTTCTTGTCATTACTACAAGAATAACCTCATTTAAAAATTTCAGGTATTGATTCTTCTCATGTCTTGGTCTATGATAAAGAATTTTCAGATTTAGTTGCAGTCAAGAAGGATGAAAACTTACAGATAAAATAGATCCCATGCTTGATGAAGTCATTTATTGTTTCAAGATCTATGTGAAATCTGAAATTTATTATGAGGATGATGATTTTAATAATAGAAATATTGGAGGTGATGCTTTCAATCTTTTAGAAATTTCTGAATATTACTTATAGCCAAAACTTAAAGAAAGCTTGGGAAACACCATGCAAAGACCTCCAAAGTATCCTAAAGTTTGTGATGAAGCCTGCATCATTGAGATTAAATATTTATTTATACATTTTCTTCATGCTATCAGTTTAATTTTCAACAATGAAGGATTTTCCAAGTGGATGTTGTGTTGGGTGATTTCATATAGATGCAGCCCATTGTTTCTGAATGGCTCGTTCTTCTCACAGTCAGTAAAAACTTTTGTGTGAGTCATTCCTAGCTCTAGTTCCTTTGGCGAGATCTTATCACCCATAAATATTTGTTAATAAGTTTCAGATTTGCAAAATTTTGGTGTGTGTAGCTTAGTCTTCTTGGTTCTAGTTATGGCTTGCTAGTTTCCCTGCTCCCCTCCAACCTCTATGCAATCAGCTCCCTATTCATTATATCATGACTCTGTTTCCCAATGGATAAGGAACTAGTCTCCTACCAGAGGTTTTCTGATTCTCTATCTCCTTGACAATCCATATCCCTAGTCAGAGCTAGTTGTTGGCTTGCCTTTGGCACCAAAGTTTTAAAATTTTAAAACCAAGCATCATGGAGAAATTTCCTCAAATTTTCCCACAATTTACAATGGTTTTAACTAATAATTTTGTTGTTAATTTATTCTTTGTAAAGGGGAAGCATTGCAGGGAGTTATTGAACTTGAACCTTGAACTATGAAGTTCAAGGTTCAAAGTTCAAGTTCACTAGTTCGAAAGTGCAGATCCAAGTTCAAGTTCATAGTTCAAAATTGGGTCAAGTAACCCAAATCATTAACTTGATTCAGGGTAAAGATTCAATTTTTTGTCACCCAAATCATTACTCGGAACCATATTTTAATGCTTTAATTTTTGAGTTCAAAGAATGCCAAAACAATTAAATCACATGTTTTGTGTTTCCTATGCTAAAAATATTTTTGGGTTATTCTCTACATGGCTCATGTAGCCTACATTTCAAATTTCATGGGAAATGAAGCTATCAAAAAAATTAGGTAGGTTTTTCTATTGCAATTTGAGGGAGTAATGTTGTATTGAACTTGAGCCTTGAACTTCACAGTTCAAAGTTCAAGGTTCAAAGTCTGAAAGTTCAGAATTCAAGATTCTAGCAGGTTCAAAGTAGTTCAATATGTAATGTTCTTTCTGTGGCATGAACTTTGAACTAAAAATTTTCAAGGTTCAAATTCAATGTTCAAGTTCAAGTTCATTGGTTGCAAAGTTTTGGTTCAAGTTCATGTTCAGGTTCAGAACCAAAATTCAGAGATTCAAGGTTCAAATTGACTAGTTCAAAGTTCAAAGGTCCAAGTCAATAATTTTGATTAGCTCAGATATTTATTGGAGAATGGTTTTTAGGAAAAAAATTCTGTTTTGAAAATCTGATTTAAATCCTAAAATAACTCCCTGTAATAAAACATTATGCCCCCCGAAGAGAGACAAAATTTAAATGTTAGAAATATTTTTAGTCCACCAAGCTTAAATAATATTTGCGTTTTGGGTTAATACATTTAAATGTCACTTTTCCAAATTACATGCAATATGTTGATTTATATTCTTACAAACTTTTAAATCAATCATTTGTAAATTTATCAAAGGCAAAAAAAAAAGAAGAGAAAATCATTGCGAATGAAAGGAAATTAAATAGATTCAAGAATTAGTTATGAATAACTGAAGAAGTTACCAAAATTGAATACTCATTCCATGAAGTTATATATAGTAGTAATGAAGAAAAGTGGAGGTTCTTCTTTTCCGACAGTCTGTTGGTTACAAGAAGACATATTTTAAAGTATAGATTAGATTTGTAACAAAGGGGAAAAGAGGGAATTATTTTATATTTTCTTCAGCTTGATTTTAATTGTAGGACTCAAAATGATCTAGTGATCATTTCTATTATATTAAAAAATAGAGAGGAGTTTGTGTCACAAATTTGTTGGTCTGTATATTTATTTCTCTAATTGAGATCAATCAGTTGGTTTTTCTTTCATGCTTTTGAATACCATCATATGTTATTTTACCAAGTACATGTTTATATGTAAATCTGTTGGTTTGCATATCCATGTTTTTCAGAACATGGCATTTAATTCCTTTTTGTTTTCTTTGTAATGTGAAAGATCAACAAAGTAGTATGTAGGATTTTTGTTTGTCCTTCTCTCATTATTCAAGTTTGTAATCGTATTCATTTCATGTTGGTAGGTGAATGTTTGTTTCCTTCATGTCTTCTGGTTAATGGTTAAAGACATAACTAATATTTAATTCATTGAATAACATTGAAGAGGGAGTTGTACCTCACAATTCAGAGGAAAGCTATCAATCTCATGATAGTATTTACAATTTTTAGTTCAGTTTGTCTTCCAAGTATGGACATTTAAGATTCATTTGTGAAGGTATTTGAAAGAATATAAATCTATTTACTAACACATAACATACTTCTCTTCTCAAAATCTCTTCATATAAATACATTATTACATATCCATTCGGCTTCCAAATACATCACAAAATGTAACCAAGACTTATACAAAAAGTAAATATAAAGTTGGTGACCATATACTACCAAAATATAGGTACTACACAATCCAAATCCAACATATCACATTTGGATTCCACATTACACTCCCTCAATCATTGTGACCATTTAACTACTTTGTCTTGATGTACCACTATCTTCGCATGTCTTAGAACATTTGTATCTCTCATCTCTATACTCAAAAACTCAAACGACCTTAAATAAATGTCTGTCATACCTAAAAATATCTTCCTCTAAGCTCACATGTATTGATTCAGTACATACAATGTTCACTACCCAAAACTATACTCTTGTACCTCACAAACTAATTTATGGACTTAGTCATTTTGCAAGCCTTAACTCAAAAACTATGTTCCACTCCAAGATATCATTCAAAACTAATGTGTTTCAATAAATGACAACCCTAATGTGTTCTTGAACTTTCCAACAATCTCTCCCTTTGGCATTGATGGAAACACTTAGTGAAAAATAAGTAAGTGTAAATACCAAAAAAAAGCATTACACTTCTTTATCTTCTCTATCTTTACTTTGAACATTTTTCATATCTTCTCTTCTCCCCCTTTGACATTAATGACAAAGGTATACAAAAATGTAGAATACATAACAAAATTGATAAAACTTCTTACCCAAAAATCTAGACCATCTTAAGCACATCTTGGAAAGAGCTTTCCAAGATCTTTACTTCTTCTATCGAAGTCTTTACAAATATCTGACTCACAAGAATTAGTCCATTCAGTGCAAAAGAAGATGTCTATGTTGCCTTTAACTCAGTAGGCATGTTCTTAGTGAGATCTTGTGTTGTCTTCTCCATGTTTGAAAGGTGTATCTCAAGAATTAATAGCTTAGGAGTAATCAAACTCTTTATCATACCAAATTTTCCCATAAATTTCCCTTTCTCTATCTCCAAAACACTCAATTTTTCCAAAATTCTAGAAACATCTTTGTCTAACTCCATTATAGTGTGTGAGGAGGTCTCACAACTGTGCATCAACTTGTCTAGAGTCAGTCAGTCCTTTTCTATGATGTCATCAATGTTCTAAAGATGTCTGATAGGATTTACACAGTAACTATATAACTTCCTTCCATGTGTTACACAACTCTTTGCTTCAATCATTATTTTTCCTAGTATGCCCAAGTCCTAAGCAATAGAATTTCATACTTCTTCTAACTTCTTTGCTAAATAATTATGTTCTTATTTTTCTTCTGCAATCTTTTCTAAGGACTCATAGTGACTGTCAAAGTTATCCAATTCCTTGTTCAAGTTCTTTGCAGTGTCCTTTCCTTGAAAAGTAAGAGGTATAGGTAGGATTTTGTTGAAGGTATCAACTGCTCTTTCCAGTATGCTTGACTATTTCTCAAATTTCTGCTCAAATCTCTCTTTCTCCTTTGCAAATGCAATGTAGGATAGCTTCATCAACTCACCCTTATACATAATATCAATGTCAGTGCTTATATTTTTATCTCCACTTGCCAACAATAAAGATGAAGAAACAAATATATGAGTTTCTTGTTTTACTTCAACTTTGTTTGTTTTTTCCTTAGCTACCTCAACTTCACTCTCTTTTAGTTCCTCCTCTTCCACTTTTAGATCAATGCTTCCTCCAATATCTATAACATTGTTAGTATTCCCTTCAAAAGGGTCACTATCATCCTGTGAAGTATCCAAAGACACTAGCACACCAGTAACAAACAAATCTAGCTCCTTCACAGTACTGACAAATTGGCTATCATTTGCAACTTTTGATGTATCAAATTTTACTTCAGCTACCCTTGATGACTCACCTTTTAGAATAGATTTAGGCTTAGTAGCCTTGAGAGGTGAATACTTCTCAGGCTCAATTCGCATCAAAACCTTGTCTACTAGCTTCTATGTTTCCTCAATCACTTCATCATATTTTCTACCAATTATTTTTACTAGTCTTGTTTTAGTTCTCAATAAAGGTTTTATAGCATTCAATATTATTTACATCTCTTTAACAGAAACAATAGGTAAAATATCTTCAATCACTTTTATTCTAATTATTTCATCTTCAATTTGTGCTAACTATTTTCTTATCTCTAATTTATCATATAGATCCTTAGGTATACTACCTTCAATTTTTAATAAGTTCTTAAAAATAAGTAAATGATTGATGACAATGTCCTCAATCAAGAGTTGATCCTTTGCATCATACCTCTCATAGTGTCTAGTCAATGAAATAAGTTATCCCTGCTCAATTATCCTCTTCTCCAATATCTTCATATCAATTTTCCATAATTGTTTCACCTTTGTGCTCTTCTCTTCTACTTTCTTCTCCTCTTCTTTATCCTTTACAACATTTGCCCTCTATTTCTTAGGTGGAGAATCCTCTTTAGTAGATCTAGTATTTCTCTTAGGTAATTCCTTTGGTTTCTCCTTGTGTGATGTCCTCTTAGATGGTGTAGGTGTGGTTTTAGGTACATCAACTACAGTGAGAGGTGGACTGATAAATTTCACTTTCTTTGGAGGTGGAAGGGCTGCAAGAGTAGTGCTCACCAACCCAAAAACACCTTCTATCATCTTCTTCCTTACTTCTTTGATCTCCTCCTCTATAATACCAGCCTTGGATGATATATTATCTGCCACATTTTCTACTTTCCTCTTCATTAATTTTCAAGTTTGTTCTTCCCTTATCTTTGTAGACTTCTCTTCATAAGTTCCCCATTTTTCTTTGGATGGATCAATCTCTGAGGATAATACATGTTCAAATTACATAGTCAAAACCTTAGGACTGACTTCATATCCCAAAGGATAATACCATCTCATTCTAGGTTGTAGTGCCTCAAATCAAACACAATTAGTTTCAACCATGAAAAAAATTATATCTTTATACTTCTCTACCAAAACTTCAGGTATCCTCATTCTTTCTCTCATCTACCTTTGCAAAATTTTGATCATCCCAAATAGTTCACCATCAACCCATGTACTGTTATGTCTTCTATAACTTTGTGTAATCTAAACTCTAGTGGGTTCATTGTCCTTTTAATCTCTAGGGTGTATACAAGGAAATTTGTGTACAATGTGGATGTACATGTGTATCAATAATGATCCAAACTTGAATTCCTTCGACTTATCATTTTTTATCTACTTTGCATTCTCCAAAAACTAGAATTCAAGTACTTCACAAAGGTAGTATTTGATGTTTTCCTTTACTATCCTATATGCCATCATGATTACTCTTGTGGATACTGACTTAGGTTGGATTCTATAGTGTATTTTATATCTGAGAATCATAGAAACTAATCTAAAATCTTATTGAAAGATGTCAGTTATGGTCATCACTCTCTTTTCCCATCGTGAATGGGTTAGGGTTTCTAACTATTTCTTTGTGTTCTTCTATACAAAAGGAATGACTCCAGATTTATCCAAACCTTTTATAACATGAATCAAATTGATGCATATCTTCACTGGAAGATCTCCAGCCCAAATGAATTGGTCATGTACTCTGCTTAGAATGATTTTGATCCATTCATGTTTGTTAAATTCATAGAGTTGCATCATTCACAATACACTAAGATTCTCAAGATGTGAAAACTCTTCTTTCCATTTTCCATCTTCTCCAATCATGTCCTTAATCTCCTTATAAAACTCAAAGTCTCCCAGAGATTCATACTTATAGTGAATGTAATCCCTAATGTCTTTGACATGTAGAACGATGTAGGGTGTTTGTGAAAATGTACCTTTGGGATCATCTTCAATGGAGTTAAATGGATGTTTCTTAAATTTATATCTAGGCCTTTCGACGACATCAAAAATAAATGGAGTATCCATAACCAAACCTTGCAAATAATCAAAAATACATCTTCTATGATGAATATGCAAATTTCTACTTCGTCTAATCACACAACACACTTGTTTATTTTTTCTTCTATTCAAATCTCTTTTCTTCTTAGGCTCTACTTCTTCAAATGATGATTAGATAACTTTCTTTGATTTTCCTTATACTTTTTTATATAAAGAAATGACATAGTTCCCCATAAACTCATCTCTGCACATGATCTATTCAACTAACAATCTGGTGATCATAGGATATGGAAAGCAAAGCTATGAGATCATATATATACTCCATAACATCTTTACATACTCTCCCTAAGATCTCAAGAGCTTAATCTTCATAATCAGGGGTTGGATAGATTTTTGATGTTTCTTTCCAATGCTCCCCCTAAGGCCATGCTTGGCCATCTAGGTTGATGTATAAATGTTACCATCGGGTGAAGACTTAGTAGCATCTACTGACTCTCCTTGAACCTTTTCCTCACTTGGTTCTTTTAGCTTCCATACCTTATCACTGTTCATATCTCTTTATTTCTTGAAATGACTGTTAAATTCATTTACAATACTCTTAGCATCCCAAATATTCTTCTTTGCATCAATAGGTGGAGGCCCATTTCTATTCTCAATTCTATTGTATCTACAAAAAATTGCTATGTGTCATGTATTATGACATTTGTATCATTTAGGAGGTAGTCTATTCTAATTAATCTATAACTTACAATACTTTGTGATGTGCCCAAATTTATTGTATTTGTAACATGTGATCTAAGTTGTTGTTCCTTCTCTAGTGTAATCTTTCTTGATTCTTGATTGATCATGCTTCCTACATTCTACCTTCTTGTGTCGATATGCATGACAATTGAAACAATAGCCAACAAAATATTTGTAAGGAATTTTACCTCTAGAGTCTCTCTTCATGTGCCCAATCTTGTTGCATCCAAAACATCTACCTCTGAAAGGTCTATTTTGATCTTTAGGTTCTTCAAGAGTAGGTATTTCTTCATCAGTCTTCACTTTAGATTTTTCTTCCCGAGTTTTTGAACATTCAGCTTCATTGAATCCAACTCTAGTCATGTCTCCTTTAGGTTTTTTTCTATCTCTCTCCTCATCAATCTTATCACTTCTCATATGAAGTTTTTCAATATGTTTCTTAGCCTTAACAAGTTCTCCCTTTATGATCTGATTATATTTCTCTAATTCTAGATATTTGTTCTTATAGTCATCCAGTTCAATCTGCATTTGTCTTGTCTGAATATTAGCATATTTTAAGGTTTCTTCAATTTTTTTTCTATCATCCTTTACTTGTTTAATCTCTTGAGCCATTTGAAAAGAAATAGTTTCATGATCAAGCTTCAATGTATCTTTCTCTTGTTCAAGTTGTCTTATCCGATCTGAAGTATCACTGTTTGAATCCTCTTTTATCTTATCCATAAGATATTGTCTCTAAATCTTGGATAGTTCAAGTTGTTCCTTCATTTTCTTTATGAAACCCTCTACTCTTCTCAATTTGAATTTCAAGTCGTCATTTTCTTCTTTATCCTTATCAAGGTCTTCAAGTGTTGCTTCAAAGTTTTCTTCCAAACTTTCATAATCCATCTTGATCTCCCTTAAGTTGTTAGACTTCATTTCCAAGGGCCAATAGCTTTGATACCAATTATTAGGATTAAGAAATACTGAGAGTGTGGTGAATTAGTATTACAACACTTTAAACTTAAACTTATCAATTTCCAACTTAACCAGATAATTGCTGAAATGAAAAGAACATAAATACAAAAATCACAAATCATAACACCATGAATTTTTTCTAGAGGAAAAACTAGCCAAGGGAAAACCCTAGTGGTAATGGTACCCACAAATATGCACTAAAATTATACTATCCCTATTAGGAGACCTAGCCTTGTTAGAAGCTGAATATTACATTAGTACATTTCCCTGTTAAAGGAATAAAACACCATGTTAAAGGTATACACTGAGTTCATTGCTTATACAATCAGAAATATGTCTCTGTTTAAATTTTTATCAAAATGAACATAAAAAATCATATTCTATTCTTAGGTAGTTCCAATTGTAGCTCACATCATCATCTGTCTGATTCTGACATCACAATGCATCCATTCACCTGTTCGCATACATACCATACTTTTCTTCTCAAAAGCTCTTCATATATATGCATTGTTACATATCTAGTCGGCTTCCAAATACATCACAAAATGTAACTAACAATTATACAAAAAGTAAATATAAAGTTGGAAACCATACACTACCAAAATATAGGTAATACACAATCCAAATCCAATATAGCATGTTTGGATTCCACATTACTCTCCCTCAATCATCGTGACCATTTAACTGCTTTGTCTCATTGTATCACTGTCTTCACATGTCTTCAAGCATATGTACCTTTTGTCTTTGAACTCAAAAACTCAAGCCACCTTAACTGAATGTCTATCATACCCCAAAATATCTTCCTCTAAGCTTTCATGTCTTCATTCAGCACATACAGTGTTTTCTGCCCAAAACTGTACTACTGTACCCTGCAAAGTGCTTTCTAGGCTTAGTCATTTTGCAAGCCTTAACTCCAAAACTGTGTTCCTCTCCAAGCGATCATTCATAACTGATGTCTTGCAATAAATGCCAACCCTAATAACACTCATGAATGAGCCACTTGCCAACATATACATATACATACATACATATATATATATATATATATATATATATATGTATGTATGTATGTGTGTGTGTGTGTGTATATATATATATATATGTATATGTATGTATATATACATACATATACATATATATACATATACATATATATACATATATACATATACATATATACATATATACATACATACATATATATATATATACATATACATATACATATATATATACATACATATATTATTAGATGATTTTTGTGACATTAGTTTGTTAAATGCAGCTGACATGATAAGCAATTTGTGCATGTCAAATTCATGGATGAAACATGTG
>MU227195.1:182659-216076 GCA_018584345.1 Thuja plicata | reverse complement strand
TATATATACATATATATATATACATATATATATATATACATATATATATATATGTATATATATAGACATATATATATATATATATATGTGTATATATATATGTGTATATATATATGTATATGTATATATATATGCAACATTAATGATTACATAAAATAACTCTATTAGTACTTTGTATTTTACAAATTTCATCATAAATTAGGATAGCATATACTATCAAATTTCCACAAGCAAAAGTATATAACTCATCAACTATCATTGAATCTCATCATTATATAATTTCCTGAAATTCATTTATCATGAGAATCTTTAAGAATTTGCACAGTCAAGACAACATCAATAATTTTAAATTGACATCATATTCACTTCGAATCCCATTTCATGAATTTTATTTCAAATAACACGAAATAAGCAGAAACCCAATCTACTCTCTAAATCATAACATCAAGATCAGTAATTCCAAACATGTAAAGTATCCTAACATCATCATCATAATAAAAAATCATCACCTAAGGTCTAATGATATGAAGTCTCTATCTGAATAAGTCTAATATATCAAAATAGTGTAACATCATGTAATAACTTATCAAATCCACTTTAGGGCTTCCTCTAATCATTATATTGAGATTTCATGAAATCCTTTATTAATTCGCATCATAATAATGTTAGGATGAATTTAGAATAACTAAGAGGATGGGGGTGAATCAGTTATCCTTAGGTCCAGATGTGCCCATATAAAACTTTAAACCAACTTCAAAAACTCAGATCTGCTCGACAGTAATAAACAAAAAAAGTGTGTAGTTTACTGTACTAATGAAATAAGCTTGCAAAAACTTAACAGTAAAACACAACAATAATATTCACACATTTTGACACCATGATTTAATGTGGAAACCCAATATTGGAAAAATTACCAGTAACATGCTACCAAAATTTCACTCTTCTGAAGTGATGCTCTGTTAGGAGCCTACCATGTTAAAGGTTACAAAACACACTGTCAAATGTGACCTGGTTAAAGGATTTAATCACCCTGCCAAGAGTGGCCTTGTTAGAGGACTTAGAACATTCCAATCTGAATGTCACCTTGTTCAAAGGATTTATACAGTGACTATTAAGTCAACCTGGTTAAAGGATTTGAACTGATACAATGGTTAGAAAGTAATCAACAGGTGTGATTTGATACATACAACTTACTTTGCAAATCCAGATCCAATTTTAGCTCTAATTCTAATTCACTGAGTGGACTTCAATTTCATCTCAAACTTCAAATATGCTTGGAAATTCATCAAGCAATCACTTTACTTCTCTGCTCAGCCTTCTCTGCTAGGTCTTCACCAATTAGTCAATTAACCATGCAATACTTTGCATTCCACTTCTCCTTCCTTGGATAAAATAACAATAACCATGGTAGGTTATAACATACCTCTTCATCTAGGTTAGATAGATCTTTTTCCACTTAATCAAGATAGTAGATCTTAGGTTAGGTCAAATCCAATGGATCTTTCCATCATTACATTTAATTTACTTCTCCAATATAGTCATTAATTAAACATTGAATCCATGCACTAATAACGGTTTCCCATGCATTAAATGAATGTGGATGACTCTTAATTAACAATTCATATCCCAATAAAATCAACTATGTCAGCCATAGATCTCAAATCTCATCAATAAAAAAAAAATTGTTGCTCGGCTTTCTCTATCTCTCTCGGTATTTCACTGGCACTTGGAATCATCTTTTCTTTTCTAGGCATCGACTTTCGCTTTGCTCGGCATCAACTTTTCTTTGCTTGACATCAACCTTCCAGTGAACTGTCAGTGATAGGTAAACAATGTATCACTTTGCCAAAGTGCTAGATGGTCAAGTACCCTAGTGTATACTCATAACTCAACCATTTCCTTGGTCTTCTTGTTATCCCATTATTTCAAATCTTCATCAATCAATAGATAAGGTATTCAAACATATAGCAATAGTCTCACAAGTTAAGGTTTGACATCAATGACAAAATAACAATTGTCTACATTGTAGCAGTCTTCCCAACAAATAGTATTCTAATCTAGTCAGTCATTAAGTGTCCTTAAAAATACATCCTAAAATATTCATCAAATGAATCATTAGAATATGTATCTTAACCAAAATACTAAATCATTCATAGGATCAGATCCATGAATTGTAGATAGGAAGTACATGTCAAACAAGTCTAATTCTACTAACCTTACTGCATGTAATAATAATATATTGATTTATTCAATCCAATTCTTACTTGCATTATCCTTTTAATTGTTGAATGAACATCACTACATACTTCATCATGACTCAACTAAATTGATCGATTTACTTTAACATCTAAAAACCCTTTAAGTACCTATCATTAAGAAAAACTAACCTTATTGCAAAATCTCCATTCTCCTTGAACCAAATAACTCTACATAACACATATGCTCACTTACATTCTCATACTAATTAGTTATATTAATTAACCTTAGTGAAAATGTAGCACATCCTAGGCTTATCCACACGAGTACAGAAATAATGTGAAATGGTGTGCATCATGGAACCTTGTGGTCCCATCTCTATCTAATACTATACATAATCCATAAAGCACCAACATAAGGAACTCATCTACCAGGTCTATCCTAGAGGTACGACCTCTCAAGGGTCTAACATGATTGTGAAATATAAGAATGGAAACTAATCTACACCCATCAGGGTGTCCAAAAGGAAAGGAAATGAGGGAGGCCCTACATGAATCTATATTTATTGGTATTACAGCCAGTCTTTGAAAAACTCCAGGAATACAAGGTAAGGTTAAACCCAAGGAAATGTGTCTTTGGAGTCACATCAGGAAAGTTTTTGGGATTCATTGTCTCCCACAAATGAATAGAGATTGGCCCTAAGAAGGTCTAAGCCATTATCAATATGCCTCTACCAACAAATCTAAAGCACCTTAGGAGTCTACATGGTAGACTACAATTAGTCAGATGGTTTATTTCACAGCTGGCTGACATGTGTCATCCATTCTATTACTTATTACACAAATAAATAAAATTTGAATGGATAGAAGATTTTCAAAATGATTTTCCAATATTGAAGGACTATCTTCTTTTGGCACCAGTCTTAATGGCACCTATTCCAAATAAGCCCCTACTATTGTACATCTCAGCTAAAGAGCACTCACTGGGGGCACTATTAGCACAAAATGACTTAGAAGGAAAGGAAAGAGCTATATAATATGTCAATTGAACACTTTTGGATGACAAATTAAACTATACTGCTATCAAAAGGGAATGTTTGGTTGTAGTTTTTGCTTCCCAAAAAATTGGACACTACATGTTAAGTCACAAGAAGATCCTCATAGCTAAGATTAATCCATTGAAATAGCTATTGAGAAAAGACACATTAACATGGTGGCTCTCCAAATGGGTTATGATTCTCAGTGAGTTTGACATTAATTATTTAGACAAAAAAGAAATAAAACATCAAGCTATTGTCAACCAGTTGGAAGAGGAACCTTTACATTCTAGTCATCCAATGCTAATAGAGTTTATAGATGAAAGTATATTTATCGTTAAGGAGTAGAAACAATGAAAATTATACTTCAATGACTCCCACACATAAAAGGGATCGGGCATCGACATAGTATTTATCACTCCTCAACGAGACTCCATTCCTAGGTCCTAAAGTCTGAGTTTTAACTACACCAACAATATAGCCAAGTATGAGTCACTCATCATAGGTCTCAAAACAACTTCCCAGTGGAAGATCCAATAACTATAGGTATACAGGGATTCTCAAGTGATTATCAACCAAGTCAATGGTAGTTATGACACTAAAGATGACAAATTGATTCCCTATAATGCCATTGCAGAAGACATCAAACAACACTTTGAACAAATATCATTTGAGAAAATCCCAAGAATCAAGAACAAATTACTATATTCCATGACTACTTTAGGCTCTTTGCTAGACATGACACCTGATGTGACACATTGTGAGTTCATGGTAGAATGGCTCATGGTACCTTCCTTTCAAGTTCCCAAGTTTGAGGTTGTGTGTGAAATGTTTGGTCCCAATTATCCCTTATACCAAGACATGTACACTTACCCAACTAGCCAAACTATTCCCCTTGACTTGTCCCATAACCAAAAGAAGTCCTTGATAAGGCAAGCCTCCCATTACACTAACATTTCTAGAACACTTTATAGACATAATATGGATGAAACAATCCTCAAATGTCTCAACTTGGAAGAATCACAAGAAATGATATTAGAAGTAAATAAGGGAATTTGTGGTGCTCACTCTAGTTGCTTAACCTTAGATAAGAAACTTCTAAGAATGGGTATTATTTTCTCACAATGTAGATAAATGCTTTCTTATTTGTACATAAGCGTAGAAAATGTTAGATTCATAAGAATGTCATCCATGAACCTTCTCAGGAGCTAGAACCACTCACATCACTCACATACCTTATCCTCTTATGGCCATAAGTACATAGTCACAACTTTTGAGTATTTTACAAAATGGGTTGAAGAATTTCCAATGACCTACACCACCAGGAAATAGATTTCCAATTTTATCTTAAACTATATCATAAGTTGGTACAATGTTTTGCAAACCATCATTACATATCATGGCTCCCCCTTTAAAAATAAACAAGTAGATTAGCTTTGCAAAAAATTCCATATCCACCGCAGTTATTCATCATTCTACTTTCCACAAGGTAATGATCAACCTGAGGCTACAAATAAAACCATTATAAAAATCCTGAAAAAGACAATCAATAAAGTTGGTCAGGATTGGCACCTTCAACTCAACCTTGCCTTATGGGCATACCATACTATTGTATGTAATCCCATAGTATCCATTTATTACTCACTAATATATGGTAGAAAATCTATCTTTCTGATAGGGGTTGAGCTCTCATCATTGCGCATGTCCCTTCAATGCATCATTTTAGATGAGGAATACTGAGTATCTCAACTTTAGGAGTTGGAGATACTCGATGAGAAGAGACAAAATGCACTAAAAATTTTGCATACATATCAACAACATCTCAGGAGAAGCTACAACAAAAATTACATACCTTGAGATTTTGAAGTTGGTGACCTGATACTAATGAAAAATTAGAAAAAACAAATGGAAAGAGAAAAACCATGAAAGTTTGAACCAAACTGGCTAGGTCCCAACATCATTATCAATGTATGGGTCTAGAGCCTATCAGATATCCACATCAAAGGGCCAACCTATATCAAACCCCATAAAAACTTGCATTTGTGCAAGTACTAATCATAGCTCTCAAAGTAGACCGATTTCAAAAATTTCAAAAAAAAATCAAAAAAATCAAAAAATAAAAAATAGTTACCTTGGCGAAAACTTGGAAATCACGCATCTTTGGTGACACAAAAATAGAAATACAAGAATAATTTTTTTCTATAGTAAAAAAACTTCAGTGACAACTTGGAAAAGTACCATGGTGAAAACTGGGCAATCTGGCACCATGTGTAAAGAACATTTCTCTACCATCTATCATAACTCCAACCTGGTACACTTGTCATCTCACCTCATATTCTGTAATAATATACATCATGGCTTGAAATTTGTCCATAATTTGTATCTTATTTTCTCATATTCTGCACAAAGTCAGTCCACCATGGCCATTCTACAATAAATTTCCCATTCTATCTTGACTGGGGGCACCCCAATCTCATGATCCAAAAGCCTTTCAATATTTTCAAAAACATCAATAAACATCATGAGAAAAATAACAAAAACATTTGCAAAAGTCTTGAAACAAATGTCAAAGACACAAAAAAAAGAAATTAAAAAACCAAGAAAATATTCCAATAAATCTCCTTTGTATGTAAAATAATTATTTTACACTTTAAAATAGACATTTAACAACATCATACAACAAGTCTAAGCTTCATAAAAACCAATTCAAAACAATCAAACTAGTCAACTGGTCTCTAGTCAAATTGATCACATTGTCTCATCTATCAACCGAGTCACATAGAAAATTTATTTGTCAAAAGTCATGTTGTCTTAGACAAGGTAAGGAACACTTGAAACAGGATGAGTTATTCTTATACGAGGTACATAATTCTTGAAACCAGACAACATTAACAAAATGTGAAAATTTGATGTCTAAACTACTACAAAAACACAGACACATAATCAGTATGGCTTCTTAGTTGTTGAGTCAAGTTTGTCTTATTTTTGGAAATCTTATACTGAGAAGGGAGGTTTGATAGAGGTTTCTCCAAAGATTCATCTTGACTCACTACTATGCCTTTCCCTAGATCCAATAGGGCTTCTTCTCAAACTCTAATCCAAGGGTGAAACACTTGGTTCAACTACCCCTCAATCCAAGAACCTCTCTATCAATTATGACTTCATGCTTTACTGAATCTACTAGGGTTGATTCCACCAATCCAATGAAAATCACTCACAAAGTCTAGCATGGTTTTGATAATTTCATATTAGGTCATTTTACTCCATTATTTAAGGTTTCGAGTCATAATTCATCCATTCATCAATCGAATTCCTAAAATCTAGGAATAGGGCTAGTGGTTTCTTGTAGCCCTATCCAGGCTCTAAAATTGGATTAACTCGCATACTTTACAAAAAATCCCCCAAAATCATGTTGGATTCAGATACCCTTTTGGAAAACTCAATATATTCCTAGTGTTAGGGATCCTCAATCCATCCATATAGTACCTTGAGCCCTTAGGGACTGTTTCCTTAAAAGTAGGGCTAATTGATCAAATTGAAGCAAATATTATCAAAAGCAGATGAAATGGATTCATCGGTCTCCACCACTACACTCAGGGTCTTGGAAAGTATCAAAGACCACTCTCCAACACTTGGATTGTACTACCCAACTAAAGCCTGCAAAAGGCAACACTCTGCTCCTCTTTCCCCCTAGTCAGGCTACTGCCAAGCTTGCCTAGGGAAAGAGATCATAATTCACCATTGATAGATATGAAACTAAAAAAAAGGAAAAATATGTAAAATGGCCCCTCTTTCATTCCTCCAAGGCACATTAAGTTTCCATGGTGGGAAATCCCTAAGGATCCACGTTTACTATGTATAGTCCAGACTGGTCTAGAGAACACTGAACTAGAAAATATTTACTTACAACCTCAAAATGAAAAATATTAACCAAACCAATCCACGCAGAACTGGGAAACACAAAAAAATCTAATTACATCAGAAATTAACTTGAATCAATCCATCAACAATGCTATTCAACTTGAAAGCACAAAAACTATCACTGTACAAAATCTGCAACTTTTCTATTGAATGTAAATGTAACAAAATGGCATCCAACCCTTGGAAAACACCATGAAAGTCCTTAAATAGGCTTCCCCCACCTAGGAAAACTATTCAAACTGATCTACAATCGATTTTGGACAAAAATCAACTTTTGTGAAAAGTTATCGAGCAACTTTTAAAAGTTGCAAATGTTGTTAAGCAACATTTTATACTTTTTAAATTTTTTTTCTTTTTAAGTTTCCAAATTCATGATTGGATGACATAAAGTCATAAACCATTCCCTATGACTCAAAACACTCCAAAAATTTCTTTCCAAGCCTTTTGACTACCCAGTTCACATTTTGACTCATTTTGTCCACTAGGACATTACATAGGTCACTTGGACCAAAAACTTCACAACTCAAACTCAAAAACTCCTAAAGAATTCTAAAACCATCCTAAACTTCCCTAAACTAGCTTAGAAACTAAGTGAAAACATTACACAAAAAAATGAAGGGCTTTTAACTCTAGGTGCTCCTGCACCATTCTTCCCTAAACAAAAATAAGTCAAATCCCATTGGAAAGGATCAAGTTAGGATCTATGCCCAACTTATAAAACTTTGCATCCACCACCCATGAAGCCTCTAAATCTTCCTTTCCTTTCCATTTAAGAAGATACTCCATGTACACCTTGGTCATTGTCTTCTTAGCTAGGCTAGAGCTCAAGATATTCTCTACCTATGGTCTTGGTGTGACTGGTAGTTTCAAAGCTTTTATCTCTTCAGTATCCTCTAATTGTCCATGATCTCTTTCTAGAACTAGTCCTTTGTATGACAGAAAATCTATAACAATAAACACTGGAGATATTCCTATGTCTTCAGGTAACTTCACCCTATAGGAATTGTGTCCATATTTGGATAAGATGGCACATGGGCCTATCCTTCTCATTTGGAGCTTGTTAGGGACACCTTTCTGTAACCTTTCCTTTTTCAAATGAACCATCACCAGATCTCCAACCTGGAATTGAATATCTTTCTTTCTCTCATCCACTTTTTTCTTTGTATTGGTAGTACTATCCACAAGTGCTTGTTTGACTATATCATGTACTTCTTTGATGGACTGAGAAAATTCCTCTACATAACAACTCCTCATTGCGCTCTTCCCTAGGTATCCAAGTTCCATATGCCTCTAGGATGAATCTCATAAACCACTTCAAAGGGAATTTTACCTCTGGATCTTTTTATGGTCTCATTATCAAAAAAAATTTCCTAAGAAATGATCTGGTCCCATGCTTTCCTGTACTCCTTAGTGAGACATCTTAGGAGGTTACCCAAACTCCTATTCACAACCTCAGTCTGCCCATCTATTTTAAGATGGTATGCAGAACCAAAAGAAATGTTAGTTCCAAGATTCTGCCACAAGGTCTTGCAAAAATTACTCATGAACTTAGAGTCTCTCTCTAACACAATACTCAAGGGTATCCTATGGATCCTGACTACTTCCCTAAATAAAATATTGTCTATGTAGCATGCATCATGAGTGGTTTTACATGGCACAAAATGGGTCATATTACTAAATCTATCCATAATAAAAAATATATTGTCCAAACCCTATTTTTATTAGGGATTCCAATCACAAAATCCATACTAAGACACTCCCATGGTCTATTTGGGATTGGAATGGGTTGATACAACCCTATATTTTTTGAAGTTCCTTTAGTTTTATGATAGACAATACAAGTCTCTACATATCTCTTAATGTCTTTGTACATCTTAGGATAATAATAATATCTTTGAACCAATTCTATGGTCTTATTAACACCAAAATGTCCACTAAGTAACCCTTGTGTTTCTCTTGAATTATGTTCTCTCATTTAACCTCTAGGCACACAGAGTTTCCCTCCCTTAAAAAAAAGAACTCCTTGAAGTGTAAAGTTATAATAGTCACTGTTGAAATGATTTTGAAATTCTTTGCATACCTTATAAGAATTTGAGAAGTCCTCATCATTTGGGTAAAGCTCCTTGAAACTGTCTATACCTATACTTCTTAACTGTATTTCTTTGACTGTCAGCAATCTTTTGCTCAATGCATGTGCCACCATGTTTTGTTTCTCTTTCTTATGCTTGATAGTGAATGTTTAGGCCTGAATGTATTCTACCCACTTCATGTGCTGGTGAACTTACTTGTCTTGTGAATTTAGGAAGCTTAAATCTTGATTATCATTCTATAATAAAAATTCTTTAGGAATTAGGTAATTCCTCCACTTCCTCAAGACTTGAACCAATGCATACAACTCCAATTCATATGAGGAGTAATTATTTTTTGCATCACTTGGCTTTTCACTATGGAAAGCCACTGGTTTTTCTTCCTGACTTAGGACTGCTCCTATAGAAGTGTTATTGGCATCACGCTCAACAGTGAATAACTTCTCAAAAATAGGAAGTACCAAGATTGGTTGGGTAGCTATCTTCTTCTTCAAATTCTCAAATCCCTTGTTATCTTTCTCATTCCACTGGAACTTATTCTTCATGCTCCTTTGGTTGTGTCTAAGACATGTGCACATATCTCACTGAACTTTCTGATGAACTTCCTATAAAATTGTGCTAAGCCATGGAAGCTCCTTACCTATGTAGCAGACTTAGGTGTAGGCCAATTTATAATTTCTTCCACCTTTATAGTATCTATTTTCAAATTACCCTATGATATAACAAAACCAAGGTACATCAACTCTTGTTTCATGAACTCACATTTATCCAAGTTGATTTTTAGCTTCTCCTTATGCAGTCTTTGTAAAACCATCTGCAAATGTTTAAGGTGGTCTTCTTTTGTCTTACTAAACACCAATAAAACACCAATATATCATCTAAGCACACTAAAACCCACTTACCTATGAATTCCTTCAATATTTTTTTCATTAGCCTCATAAAGGTACTAGGGGCATTTGAAAACCCAAAGGGAATTACTAACCACTCATATAGGCCTTTTGTGGTCTTAAAATCCATTTTCCACTCATCCCCCTCCTTGACTCTCATTTAATGGTACCCACTCTTAAGGTTTGTTTTGGTAAAATACTTTGCTACTCCTAGACAATCCATTAAGTCTTTTATTCTTAGGATTGGGAATCTATACCTTATGGTGATTCTATTTATGGCTCTAGAATATGTACACAACCTCCAAGTACCACCTTTATTTGGGGCAAGGACAGTGGGAACTTCACAAGGGCTTGTGCTTTTCCTAATTAGGCCTTAGTCAAGAATCTCTTAGAGTTATTTTGAAATCTCTTCATTCTATTGTGGGGTCATCTTATAGGTAGCTTTGTTAGGGAGTGCAGCTCCTGGGATGAAGTCAATTTGATGGATAGTTTCTTTCTCAAGTGGTAGGGTATCTGGTTGTCCATCACTAACTATCTCCTTTTACTGGTTCAATAGTTCTTGTACCTCTATAGGCACTTCCACCTTCTTGTCCACCTTTTCACCCTTAGGTTTCAACACTAAGGCAAATCCCACTCCTTCTCTTTCTTCTAGAGTGCTCAAGAATTCATTTTCCCCAACTAATAGTACATTAAGACCCACTGTCTTCACTTCTCCTTCTTCCAAGATTGACTAAATTTTAAATGTGACCCCATCCTTCTTAAATGAGTAAGAGTTCTTATCTCTATCATGAATAACAGATCTATAAACTTAAAGGTTCTTCCCAACAAGAGATGAAAATCATCCATGGGTAATACATCACACAAATATATGTCCTTATATATCCCTATTATGAACTCTACCCAATTTTTCTCATTAACTAACACATGTTGGTCTTTATTCAACCAGGTGACCCTATAGGGGTTAGTATGTGGGATCCTTTTTAAATTTAACTTATAAACTACTTCAACCAAAATAATATTATCGGTAGAACCATAGTCAATGATAGCTTTGCAAACCTTACCTAAGATCTTACACTTAACTCTAAATAGAG
The DNA here is from genome assembly GCA_018584345.1 of Thuja plicata. Taxonomy (NCBI): domain Eukaryota; kingdom Viridiplantae; phylum Streptophyta; class Pinopsida; order Cupressales; family Cupressaceae; genus Thuja; species Thuja plicata. The sequence goes on along the minus strand of MU227195.1, from coordinate 204,858 downwards.
ACCTTGTTTGGCTTGACTCTTCTCAAACTGGTTCTTTGAGGAGTGTCCTTCTAATCATAATATTATCCCCTATCTCTGAATCCAATTCCATCTCTATTGTCTTACTACTAGAAGACTCTTCTTGCATATAGTTTATTATTTTCTCTCCACCTTTGGATGATGAACTCTTTTCAGGAAACCTATATGCAGGATGACCGTATTGGTGACAACTATAACATTTCATAGAAGAGAATTAAGATTCTCTTCCTTTTCCACTTGATCTTCCCCTAGAATTGTTTCTAGAGCCTCTACCTCTATTGTAACCACCTCTTCTATTGTTTGACTCTCCATGTTTCTTAGTGAAATTGGACTCACTTTGGCTTATTGCTTAAAAATTCCTTCCTCCAAATCCTCCTTTATGTCCTCTCTCATCTCTTCCTCTACCTCTGCCTTTTTTTCTTGAATCATTCTTCTTCTTAAGCTTCTATTCTACCTTTAGAGAAAGTTGAGAGCATTGATGAACACTCCTTGGGCTTAAGAGGATTATCTCCTCTTGTATGTTCCACCTTAACCCATTTAGATACCTCACAACCTTTAGGATTTCTTCTTCCATCACATGTGATCTTAGACATAATTTGTGGAAATCCTCTATAAAGGAACTTACTTCAAATTATTTTTGCCTTAGGTTTTGTCTTTTCTTGTGCAACTGCACTTCATAATCATCTTGAAAATAAGTCTCTCTAATTTTTTCCACCATACCTTTATAAATTATAGTTGGATTATTTCCCTCTTTTATCCTCTCATCTTGGACAAATTTCCACCATGTGAGGGCAGGGCCTCTCATTCTTGACTTAGTCTCCCTAATTCTCTGAGCCTCACTAACTCCTTCACACTCAAAGTGGTTCTCCATTCCTTCTATCCACTCCATAACTATTTCTGCCTCCATCTTTCCACTAAAAAGTGGAATTTCCTCTAAGGAATTGCCACTCATGGCCTTGAATTCTCTCAATAAATTTTCTTCTTGTAGCATAGGGTTAGGTTCAGGGACTTGGTCTTTGACTTCCAAGTCCTTACCATTATCTTCCACTTCTCTGACTTTCTCAGTAACAATTTTTCTCTTGGTTTCTATTGCTCCCAATTTATCTCAGATGGTAGCTAGTTCCTCTCTAAGGGGTCCATTCTTCTCCTTCTTCTCTTCCATCTCCTTTCCTAATTCTACATTTTTCACTATCTTATATGAACCCACTGATTCTGGTGAATGTAACATCCACCTTCATGTTAGGGCTGCAAAAAACAATTTTGCCTCACTTCTTATTTCTGTGTTAAAACCCTTAGAAAGGTTCAAGTATGCATAGACCCTAGTTTTTACTTGAATAATCTTTATTTTTATTTTTCTAAAACCCTAAGTCTTTCCTGGCTTATGTTTCCATGTTACCTTTTAAGATCACTTAAATCTGTCTTTTAAGCATGTGCTTTAAGTTCCCATGGTCGGGGCCCTTTTTGGTTTTAGTTATGGGTCCTAACATTTAAATTATTTTTATTATTTCCTAAGTCCTAAAGTCCCTACGACATTTTTATTAAAACTCAAGTGTCGTGCAAGTTGTTTTTAATCTGATGAATGACACTTTTCCTAAAGGAAGAGATGATAATTTAATACTCATCAAGGCATTGCACCTGAAGGACACGTGTATATGGCAAGGAGAGGCTATGTTTAAAGTTATCTTAAAGTTAACACAAATATTTTTCAATATAAAGGCCTGCATTTTGTGTTGATTGCAAGATGAGGTGATATTAATATTCAAGGCATTACACCTATGTGATATCTATCCTTTCTAAAATTGTAGGGCCTGTGTGTTTAAAGTTAGTGGAAGGTTAAAGTTGTGGAAAATCTTAATGAGTCCTACAGTGGGCGTGATTCCTTAACCATGAGATGCTCTCATGTTAATGTTCAAGGAATTTTGCTATATCAAGGTGTGGCATTTGTTAGATCTTGGGTCCCTTCAACGGTGAATTAGCAAGTGGTTAAATATCAGAAGATCCTACGGTTGGCATGAAGCCTCAAAGAAAAGATCTTCCCAGTTTAATTTTTGAGGCATTGCGCCCACTCAACACATGGAAAGTGGAGGGCCAATCTAGGACTAAAGTAAAGATAACATGTAGACATATTAGATTTTATCCAACGGTGAGAACTTTTCCTTAAAGAAGAGATGCAGTCAAATTAGTCATTAAGGCATTGTGCCTTTGTGCCACGTGTACAAAGTGGGTCCGGTCCTGGGTTGATAATAAAGTAAAGGACATTCAGATTACATTTTATTGTGTGGATGATGTATTGAATCAAGCGAAAGATGTAATATGTTTAGTCATTAAGGCATTTTGCCTGTATGACATGTGTCCTATCTGGGATGTGGGACCTGTGATTTGTAAAGTTGTAGTTAGGTAAACTATGGTAAAGTTAAATCAAATCAAACGGCTAGCATTTTTCCTTGAATAAAATATGTGTGATGGATATCCTTTAAGGAATTTCACCTAATAAAAATGTGTCTTGTCCAGGTAGTGGGATCTATGGTTTGTAAAGATGTCATCAGATAAAGTTTGATCAGTTGTGATTTGATCCAACAGCAAGTGCTTTTCCTGGATGAAAGATGCGAGGTATATTATCCTTCAAGGCATTGCGCCAAATTGACACATAGCATTGCTGAGATCATGGGTCCTTGGATTTAAAGGAAGTTAAAGAAGCTATAGGTTGAAGTTCATCTAATGGCTAGCATTTTGCCCCAAGTAAAATATGATGAAAGGATAGTCTTCAAGGCATTACGCCTGATGGACATGTGTCAAAATTGATTGTGGTTTTGGTTAACTTCTGTTGGCCACATGATTTGTTGAGACGTTATTGAAATCCAAAGTCATGTTTTAAAATTGGATTCTCTGATAAAAGTAAGTCTGTTGAACCATTGAGCCATGGATTTTCAACCAATACAAAAGTAATTGCAGAATGTGTGGCCATCTCAGCAAAAATTTAATGCAAAAAGTTGTCGAGATTGCGTATACAATTTTCCACTTGATTTTTAAAATGCCATAATTTGTGAAGAGATTAAAGCAAAGCCAAGTTACAACATTTACATTCTATTTTCCAGCATTTGTAGAATGGGTAAGTCTGGTGCAGTGCAACAATGATTGTCACTGATTAACTATCACTATTTAATGTTTTGGGTTTGTAATAATTGGATAGATCTCAGAGGATCATCCTATTTTTTTTGTGGATCCATTTGTTTGGTCAAGGATCTATTAGGCAATCTTATAAGCCTAGAGGTGCCTTAGTCCATTTGAATCATCTATTTACACACAAATTGCTATAATTGTGTTTTTATTCTTTTATGATTCTTAGGTGTTGAATTCATTAGATTCATGTTATTTTTGTCATATTATGTTTATTTGATAGGTTAGGATCCAATCCAAAATTATTCGAGTGCAAAGAGACAAGAAATTGCCAAATGTTGCAAAAGATGCAAAAATGTTGCTCATGCAACTTCCAAAAGTTGCTCAAGAGTTGCAAGATGGAAGCCCAACAATCATAGGGCATTTTGGATCAATATAAATTCACATTTGAAGAGGATTTATTTTTTTACTTCAAACCAAATGGGTTAGAAGTTCTATATTGAAGTTTTGATGCATTTAGAATGGCAGATGAAGAGGTTTTCTAAGCATTTATGTACTGTACAACCATTTCCAGTGTGATCTTTGCAAACCAAGTTCATTTTTTGAAGTTCCTTTGTGTTTTGTAACTTTCTAGTTGATTTTAGATTACTTAGTTTTGATTTGAAGTGTTTTTGAACAAGTTTTCTAAAAGTACTCCAGGAAGAGGCTTGTTAGAAGCTCATTCAACAAATGGGATCCTAACTTGCATTTGGTCTGGTGGAATTCACTAAGATTCTGGAAAAGTCAAGTTAGTATGACATATTATAGGATCCCAAAATCTTAGGAGATGGCTCGAATGGCAAGGCATTCATGCATCAAGCCCTGGGATGAATATCTCAACGCATTCAACCAAGAATGGATGTAAATGATTTGTTATGTAGAAGAATTGGATTAGTTGAGTAACTGAAGGTGGATTCAAGTTTTTGGGAGTTACTTAAGGATGTTTTAAGCCCTATACAAATTCCATTCACCCATTTCTTAGCACTTTCTTTGATATCCAAGCCTAATTTGGCCAATTAGGTCTGAAAGCTTTGTGAGAGTTAGGTGTTGCTGGAGTGAAGTTAAAACCTAAGGATTTGAAGATCAGTATAAATTCCAAAAGGGTATCTAAATCCACCCTTATTTTTCTTAAGAGTGATCAGGAGAAAAATTTATGTTATAAAAAACCACTTGGATAGACCTACAAGGAATTCTAGGACAGTCCTAGATAAGTACTATACGGGAGTTGGAGGGTCAAACCAAGGGTTGATTCTCAATCCTTATAACATAAGGGAGGTGCCTCGATATCAAGTTGGGGTTGGGAAAGTCACTAGTGAAGGTTTCTATATTTTGGTTTAGAATAGGGCTAGTCTCCCTAAAGCACAAAGTTGCAAGATTTTGGTTTAAGAAATACTCATCTTGGAAGGGTTAGTAAGGGACTCTATCACCTTGGATAGGTAGAAGACATTGTGTCAAAAGGAATCAAGAAGCCAATGAGGGAATAAGTTGCATTAGGTGGATTAGAAAAGAGAAAGGACCAATACCACACTTCTTTCTGTCACCTCTACATTAGGTAGTATCATAGATTAGAAAAGCTCTTGGGAACAAAAATGATAGAGAAAGTTGATGAGACTGAAGGAGAGATCCCTTTGAGGGTGACAAATATGGAGTTAGCTAAGATTTTGAGGTAGCAAGCAGCTAAGAATAAGAAGATGGAAGCAGAGATAGAAAAATTGAAGATTTCTCAGACAAGTAGAACTACTGGTGATGATTTAGAGTCTGACCAAGAAGAAGAAGAAGAAGAAGAAGAGACTGAAATAAACATGACAAGGGTGCTAGAAGAGAAAATAATCTTAGAAGCTTTGGAGAGAGTGGATAGGAGAGAAAACAAGCCAGACCTACCAATGTTTATGGGAAAGATGGATCTTGAGGAATGTATGGATTGGTTAGAAGCCCTAGAAAATTATTTTGAGTGTGAAGATATCCCTATCTCACAAAGAACAAAAATTTCCAAGTCTAAAATGAAAGGGCCTGCACTAAGTTGGTGGAATTTCCTACAAAGGGAAAGGGTGGAGAAAGAAAAAGACCCTATAACCACATGGAAGAAGATGTTGAGAGAAATCAAGAAACAATTTATTCCTGAAGACTATGAAGTAACTCTACATAAGAACTTAAAAAATCTGAAGCAGAATGATCTTGATGTGGGATCTTACACTGATGAATTCCACAAAATCACAATGAAGACAAAGACCCCTTAAAGTGAGAAACAAAATCTTTCCAGATACATGAGTGGGCTCAAGTACAGTATTCAAGATGAACTAAGTTTTTTTTGTCCCCAATCTATACACCAGTGCTATCAAATGGCTATGAAGATTGAAGAGAATAAAAAGAGGAGAGGAGAACAAAATAGTAGAGGAAGGGCAAATGGTTTTAGATGTAGAGGAAGGTTTCAAGGAAGAGGGTCATCTCCAAGACCATAGGGAGAATCCAGTCACCAAGAGTATGATAGAGAGAAGAATCACAAAGGTAATTTTAGAGGGGGTAGAGGCAATAGTAGGAGGAGGGTCAGGAGGTATAAATAACTCTATGTTCACTGGGGAGTGTTTCTCCTTCAATGAGATTGGTCACCAATCTTTTAGATTCCCAAACAAGGCCAACACAAGTCTCAATACACTAGGAGGAGATAGGAGGGTCCAACTCACCCAAGATGAGGACTCTCAAAGCATGAATTCTTACCACATCACTATATCCAGACCTATAGACCCTGAGAAAGGAGAGTGCATCATGTTCAATAGGATACTCTTGAAGGTGCCAACTCCCAAGGAGCCCCTACAAAGGAAGAGTCTATTCAGAACTCACTGCAAGGTACTTGGTAAGATTTGAAAAGTTATTGTTGATTTTGGTTCTATAGAGAATTTAGTTTCTAATGCAATGATAGATAATATTGGTTTGAAGAAGATACCCCACCCAAGCCCTTATAAAGTATCTTGGCTTAATAAAGATCAACAAACTTTGGTAGATGAGCAATGCTGGGTAGAGTTTCAAGTAGGAGAATATAGAGACAAAGTATTGTGTGAAGTTGTGAATATGGATGCATGTCACCTTATCCTAGGAATAACTTGTCAATATGATGTTGATTCCCAATAGGGGATTAAGAAAAATCTATATACTTTGACTAAGAATGGGATTAGTTACACTATGACACCTCTCCCTGATTCTAAGAAAGACAGAGCCTTGATAAGCAGTGTTGTCCTAGTAGGAGAGAAAGAATTTTTTAAAGTCCTTAAGGAAAGATACGAAAATTGTTTTTCCATCATATTAAATCCCAAAATAGAGTCTAAGAAGATACCAAAAGATCAAGAAACTCAGAGAAATGTTGGCCCCAAAGAAGTGCAAGATTTGTTGAACAGATACAAAGGTATAGTTGCAGACAAGAGTACTAATGTTTTACCACCATAGAGGGATATTAGTCACTGTATAGACCTCATACCTTTTTCTACCTTACCAAATAAGGCTTCTTACAAAAATACCCCTGAAAAAAATGTAGAAGTTGCAAGATAGATTCAAGAATTGATGGAGAAAGGCTTCATTAGGAAGAGCATAATCCCTTGTGTAGTCTCTGTAGTCCTAGCATCTAAGGAGGGTACATGGAAGATATGCAATGAATTTAGAGTCATCAATAGGATAACCATCAGATATAGGTTTCCTATGCCAAGAATAGAAGATCTCATGGACTGTCTAGGAGGATAAAAATACTACTCAAAAATTGACTTAAAGAGTGGGTATCATCAAATTAGGATCAGAGAAGGGGATGAGTGGAAGACAACTTTCAAAACCAATGAGGGATTGTTTGAATGGGTAGTGATGCCCTTTGGTCTCTCAAATGCTCCTAGTACCTTTATGAGGTTGATGAACAAGGTCCTTAAGCTTTTCATAAACCACTTTTTTGTTGTATATTTAGATGAAATATTGAACTTTAGCAAGGATAAAGATGAGCATTTGATACATCTAGATATTGTAATGAAAAGACTACATGAAGAAAAGTTGAGGATAAATTTGGAAAAATGTATGTTTATGAAAGAAGAATTGATATTTCTTGATTTTGTCATCTCCAAGGGTAACTTGAAAATGGACCCTTCCAAGGTTGAAGCCATATTGAATTGGCCTACTCCAAGATCTTTTAGTAAAGTAAACAGCTTTCATGGGCTTGCTAGTTTCTATAGGAAATTTGTCAAGAATTTCAGTGGGGTGAGTGCACCAATGATAGAAACTATAAAAGGGGGAAGGAAATGTAAGTTTTTATGGACTGATGCTGCAAAAAATTTCTTTGAATATTTGAAGACAAGAGTCTCTCAACAACCTATCTTAACACTCCCTGATTTTCACAAGGTGTTCACCATTGAATGTGATGCTAGTAAGAGAGCCAATGGGGTTGTTCTCAGTCAAGAAGGGAGACGTGTGGAATTTTTCAGTGAAAATATTAATGAAGCTAAGAAAAATTACTCTACATATGATTTGGAAATGTATGCTATGGTCCAATCACTAAGAAAGTGGAGGCATTACTTATTTCCAAAAGAATTTATTGTATACACTGACAATCATGCATTGAGTTTTCTTAACAGGTAGTAGAAACTGAACTGTAGGAACCTCAAGTGGATTGAGTACTTAGAAGAATTTACCTTCACCATAAAGAAAAAGAAAGGAGTAGCTAATAAGGTAGATGATGCATTGAGTATAAGGAATTTGGCTATACAATAAGTCTCCTTGGAAAGTGTAGTTATCTCTGTCCTCAAGGATATGTATCCCAATGATGAAGACTTCAAGGAAATTTACAAAGTTTGTTTGGAACTAGGAGATAGATATCACACTGAGTTTGTAGAATACATGATTCAAGAAGGACTATTATTTAAAGGGATTCAACTATGTATCCCTGATTTCTCCATGGGGGAGAACATCATAAAAAAGAAACATTGTGGATGTCTATCAGGCCACTTTGGTCTTGACAAGACACTTGAGTTAGTAAGATTCTACTTTTGGACCAAGATGCAGACTAAGATAAGGAGATTTTTTGAGTGTTGTCTATTTTTTCAAAAATCCAAAGGGAGCAGTTCCAAAGCAGGCTTGTATACACTATTGTCCATAACTAGCGAACCTCAGGACTCCATCAGCATGGATTTTGTATTGGGTCTTCCAAGGATAAAGGAACACTATGAAATTTTTTATGTGGTTATAGACAGGTTCTCTAAGATGGAACACTTCCTACCTTGTAAGACTACACATGATGACTCAAGTATTGCAAGGCTATTCTTCAAGGAAATTGTAAGACTCCATGGTTTACCACTCACAATTGTTTCAGATAGAGATCCCAATTTTTTGGGACATTTTTGGCATACCCTATGGAAAATAACTTGAACAAACCTAGCTATGTCATCTTCTTACCAGCCTCAATCAGATGGACAGATTGAAGTCATCAATAGGTCTTTGGGAAACTTGTGAAGATGTATGACAAAGGAGTATGGAGTGGCATGGGATTCAATCTTTCCACAAGCAGAGTTCTCCTATAATGATTCTGTCAATAGAAGTTCAAGACTCAGCCCTTTCCAAATTGTCTATGGATCCCACCCTAGGGGTGTCTTGGAGCTAAGAAACATTCATAATTTTGGCCAGAGGAATGCCCAAGCTGATGATTTTTCAGAAGTTATGAAGAACATTCACCAACAAGTGAAAGACAAATTGAAAAAAACATTTGAGAAGTATAAACAAGCAGCAGATGTCAAGAGAAGAGATTTCCAATTCAAGGTTGGAGACATGGTTATGGTTCACCTAAAGAAGGAAAGATTACCAAAGGAAAAGTACACTAAGCTAATGATGAAAAATATTGGCCCCTTCAGAATCTTGAAGAAATGTGGAAATAATGCATATAGAGTTGAATTACCTTCAACTATTGGTTTATCTCCCATATTCAATGTAGCTCACCTATATCCATACAAAGGTCTTGTTACTAATGTCTCCATTGCAAGTGCTCAAGATCTGCCACAAGACAAGGAGCTACAAGATCTACCTAAACCACCATCACAAGAGATTAACTACATACTAGATAAGAGGATAGCCCAAAAAACTAGGAAATCTACTTACTATGAATATCTAGTCAAATGGAAACACCATTCATTGGAGAATGCTACTTGGTTGACACTTGACGACATCAAGAAGACTGGTTTAAATTTAGAATATCTCCCAACTCAAGTGACTTGAGTTATCTTTGTCTAGGGGAGTATGGTGCAGTGCACCCATGACTGCCACTGATTGACTATCATTGTTTAATGTTTTGGGTTTGTAATAACTGGATAGGTCTCATAGAATCATCCTATTTTGTTTTTGGATCCATTTTTTTGGTCAAGGATCTCTTAGGAAATATTATAATCCTAGAGATGCCTTAGTCCATTTGGATCATCTGTTTAGACACAAATTTCTATAAGTGTGTTTTTATACTTTTATGAGTCGTAGGTGTTGATTTCATTGGATTCATGTTATTTTGGTCATATTATGTTAAGTTGATAGGTTAGGATCCAATCAAAAAGTCTTCAAGTGCAAAAAGACAAGAAATTGACAAATGTTGCAAAAGATGTAAAAATGTTGCTCATGCAACTTCCAAAAGTTGCTCGAGAGTTACAAGATGGAAGCTCAACATTAATAGGAAATTTTGGATCAATATAAATTCACATTTGAAGAGTATTTAAGTTGTTACTTTGAACCAAAGGGGTTATAAGTTCTGTATTGAAGTTTTGATGCGTTTAGAATGGAAGATGAAGAGGTTTTCTGAGCATTTATGAATAGTATGGCCATGTCTAGTGGGATCTTTGCAAACCAAGTTGATGTTTTGAAGATCCTTTGTGTTATTGTAACTTTCTAGTTGATTTGAGATTACTTATTTTTTATTTGAAGTCTTTTTGAACAATTTTTCTAAAACCAGTCCAGGAAAAGGCTTGTTAGAAGCTCATTCCACAAATGGGGTGCTAACTTGCATTTGGTATAGTGGAATTAAATAAGATTATCTAAAATTAAAATTAGGATGACATATTTAAGGATCCCAAAAGCTTAGGAGATTGCTTGAATTGTAATACATTCATGCATCAAGCCCTAAGCTAAATATCTCAATGTATTTAGCCAGGCATGAATGTAAATGATTTGTTATGTTGAATAATTGGATTCGTTGAGTAACTAAAGGTGGATTTGAGTTGTTGGGATTTAATTGAGTAGGTCTAAATCCATGTATGAATTCCATGCACCCATTTCTTAGCACTTGCTTTGATATCCAAGCCTAATTTGGCCAATTAGGTCTGCAAACTTTGTGAGAGTTAGGTGTTGTTGGACTGGAGTTAAAACCTAAGGCTTTGGGGATCAGTATAACTTCCAAAAGGGTATCTAAATCTACCCTTATTTTTCTTAAGAGTGATCAGGAGAAAAATTTATGTTCTAAAAGATCACATGGATAGACCTACAAGGAATTCTAGGACAATCCTAGATAAGTACTGTACGACAGTTGGAGGGTCAAACTAAGGGTTGATTCTCAATCCTTATAACATAAGCGAGGTTCCACAATAGAAAGTTGGGGTTGGGAAAGTCACTGGTGAAGGTTTCTATATTTTGGTTTAGAATAGGGCTAGTGTCCCTAAAGCACAAAGTTACAATATTTTGGTTTGAGAAATACTCATCTTGGAAGGGTCAGCAAGGGACTCTATCACCTTGGATAGGTAGAAGACATTGTGTCAAAAGGAATCAAGAATCCAAGGAGGGAATAAGTTTCATTAGGTGGATTGGAAAAGAGAAAGGACCAATACCACACTTCTTGTTGTCACCTCTGCATTAAAGTTACTTTGTGATTCCACTTCTGCGCTTTGTGAATTTGAATTCTAGTGGGGTTTTGGTCTTGTGAACTAAATAAGGTTTATTTAAAAAATCCAAGATTATTCTAATTAAGAAACCCTAGTTTAGAGATGGCACCTCGAAGAGAGCTCACAGGTAAAATAGATTATCAGAAAATAAATGTGTGTGAATATCTCTTGCAATAGTTAATTAGGTCCACCAATGAATCCACTAAGACTAAAGATTTTGTATTAAAGAATCCTCATTTAAAAATTGGTGAGAATTTCTATGACAAGGTAAAATGGGTTAGAGATGCAAATATTGGAATAACGGGTGTGGCATTATTCAAAGTAGCTTTTAGTCACAAAAATGCCTATGCACCTAGAAGCAACATGTGGTAATTTGATGTAGGGAAATTGGTAGTCCCAGGAGTATTCATGGATATTGATCTATTAATTCAAGTGGCACAAAAATATGATCATGTAGCTAGGGTGGTCAGGGGTATAAATGGAGATGTTTTGATAAATATCACAGCTGAAGAAATTCAAGAATTTTTTCAATTGAATGAACCCTCCATGCAACTGGATGAAATTAATTTTGATTCATTCAAAGATATTTACAAGGATCGAAGGAATTACCTTATAAATGGACCTCTATAAGAATTCTTCAGCAAGATTGGAGGTTTGGTTGTAGTAGGACCCAATACACCATAACCAATCAAATTAGATTATTTTAATATGAAGGCTAGAGGTGTGTATAGTGCTTTGAGTTAGATCTTTGAACATGATGAAGAGATGGAAATGCCCATCTATTACATGTTTATGATGGTTCAAATTATCCATCCTCATTTAGCCATCATTTTTGAATTTGCAACTTATGTTTATGGTTTTATCCACAATGATTTGATAGGCATTAAAAATGGAAAGGTAGACAAACCATTTGGCTGGTATTCTATGTTGATGCACATGTTCCCATTTAAAGGTTCAAATTACTTTGAGAAGGAAATGAATTTATTGAAGATCAAAGATGGGGAAGAAATGCATGTCCTACTATGGAGCAAAAATTTATCATGGGATAGAAAAGAAGCCAATTACATCACATTTGACAGATGCTTTGCTTCAAGGCTTAGAGCCTTATTGTTTTCTAAAAACCCCAAGATCCACAAATATTTGTTGAATCTCTTAAGACCAAAGAATTTTTCTCAAAGTATTAAGATAGTGCAAAATTGGGGTGATGTTATTTTCTATCCTATCTCAACACTATTTAGAGTATATGGTTTAAGAGGTACTCGATATGTACTCCCTTATCAAGTCCCTCTCAAAATGGTTATTTCTGAGATAATAAGGCAAATTGGTCGTTTGTAGGATGATGCTCTAACGTAAAAGGGAAAAGGTACTATTTTTCCCACTATTACAATTGTACACCAGTTTGTCATAACCAAGGGTGGTTGGGTACATATGGATAAATATTTTGAGCCTTAGCATCTAGCAACCTCAGCAACAAGATGTGTTGACCCTGAGGCATTTATAAATGATATGTTTAGAAAGAGAACAAGGTATTTAGCAATGGATCACCAGTTACATTTTCCCGAGGACATTATTAGGAATGAATTCAACCCAAAGGAACAAGAAATTAGGAAGGAAAAATGGTTGGTCTATAAGAAGACCCTGCATTTTGTGCAATGTTTTGATCAAGGATATGATCCATTGAAATATTTCAAGCCTTGGGAAAAGAAAATAGATTCACTAATGACACTGTTTGAAGACATTATGCAAATTCTAAATCAAAAGAAAGAGGTTGTAATGAAGGAAAAACCGGAGAAGGCTAAGGATATCTTAAGAAAATATACACATGCTAGGATTATCCCACCAGAGAAAAATGTTCTACACTAGAAGCAGGGTACAACATGGTCATGCCAAGAAGGGAGACATCCCATAGAGGCCAAATTGCAAAACAAACACATGATAAGGAAGTTTCTACCTCAAGAGGGAAAAGGCCAATGAGTACTAATTTAGAATCACTACCCTCCACAAAGAGACAAAGAAAAGAGGAAGAAGGGCATAAATTGGAAAATGTTTATTCACCTTCTCAATCTCCTTTACACATTTATAAGCAAGTAGTAGTAGAACAATTGCTACAAATGGGAAGCACAAGGATAATTTTTGTGACACATCAAGAGATGCAATAGGGGGTTCCTGAAGCTCCCAAACATGTTGAGATGGATCTAACAGTAGCAGATTTTTCTAGGAAATAATTAGACCCCATTACAAAGCGGGCTAGTAATAAGTTCTTATCAGATGAAAATTTTGTGAAAGCTAGACCATTTATGCAATTCTTATGGAGAAAACATATTGAGGAATTCAAGGATAAATGTTAGAAGAAGAAGGAGGAATAGCCTAATAGAGACATGAATGAAATTGAGGCTGAACTAAAGAAATAAATTCTAGAGAAATTTGGGAAGGTCACCCCTGAAGAGGGAAGAGCACTGATCAGGAAAGCAGGAGTCCTCATTCTTCCAGAATGAGACATTGTAGATGCAATTATTTTTTATGTTGTAAGAGAGGAGACAAAAATTATGCATGATTCACTAGAAGAATCTCAGAAAGCAATCAAAGGGGTTAATTTCAGTGATGATCATGTTGCATTAGTCATGTAGTCATTAAAGAGAGAAGAAGGCATGAAGCGAAATGAAATTGTCCTAATTGATTATTCAGGAAGCTTGTTAGTAAAAAGAGTTGTAGAAACTTCAGGGTTAGAAGCATCAAGAATGGTATTAGATTCTGCTAAGTTCAATATGAAGGTGGCAGATAAATATTCTAAGGAAAAGGAAGGTACTAGGGTTAAAATGGAAGTATTGCTTAAGGTATATAATGATTTGAATATAAAGATCATTAGGAAAGATAAGATAATTTATCATCTAACGGGACATCAATCAGTCTAGGAATCTCCTCAAGAAATAATTGCTTGGGATCCTTCCCAACCATCATCTTCTTTTTGGAATAATGGAAGGGTGTGTACTAAGAGGGGAGGGGTGAATCAGTACCCTTAAAAACTTTTACACTTTAAACCTTAGTAATCTTAACTTGCATTACCGACCATTGAATATTTTATACTTCATGCATGTAATATCATAGAATAAATGTAAATGTATGTAAACAAACATAGAAACATTCATGAAAATCATATACTCATGACATAAGAATTGATAACTCAAAACAATTTTGTTAGAAGGTAAAAACTGCAGTGGGGATAAAACCCACAAAGCTTCACTATCTGCAGAATGGAAGGTGCCTGTTAGGGATACAAATTGTGATCACTTTTGATGATCTTACCCTATTAGGAGTAACATTTTATACTTTTTAAGTCTACTCGGTTAAGAGATTTAATCAACACAATGTATGTGTGCACTCGGTTAAGAGATTTACAATAAGACTGTTAAGTCCACCTTCTTAGAGAGTAGACCTTCTTGAAGGATTTTTTTGTTTGCTGCAATTGTTAGAGAGTAGAAACAAATATTTATGACCTGATAGCTTGAAATCTTGAATTTTTTATTATAGATCCATTAAGTTCACAAAATTGTATATCACCTATTGTGATGGATAATACCTTTGTTCTGCTCGGTAGCCTTGAATCTAGTTCTTCATAAATGAATTTTTCTTTATCTATTCTTATACATGAAAACCTATGTCTAATCCATAGATGTCCTTATGTGGCTACAATCATCATGTTCTTGATTGATTATACATCTATATATACAATGTATTGACCTAATTAGGTTTCACGCTTTTCTTGAATAAGTCTATGATAAAAGGTTTACAACTTGAACTTGATCTCATAGTTTGCATGAATAAAATTAGTTAAACTGATTAAATTCATCAATTACACTTTTATTGATCCTCAAGAAACAGGTTGTCCAACTAATCAAAAAGCTAATTTAAAGACTAAAGTATTTTATTTGACGTGTAGTTCAGATGTGCTTTTCTCGGTAATAAAACTCTCTCAGTTAGACTGGTGCTCAGTGATGTCGCTACTCAGTCATGTCTCTGTAGACTGATGCTCAGTTATATATTTGTTCAGTTATGTCTCTATTCAGTGTAGTAAGCATTTCGGTAACTACTATGTTTAGTAATCACCGTCGCTTGGTGAATGCTGACCGACCAAAACTATCTACTTGAATACTAATGATAACATCTTATCCTTTAAGGATTATCAATCTCCCCCTTTAGCATTAGTATATAAAACTGATATGTACAATATATAAACCAAGTTCTTTACTTATAAAATGACTCCCCCTATGTGCATTCTCTCTGTATTTACATGTTTCCATTGGTACATTTTCCCCCTTTATGGATATAATGAAAGTACATATACATTTTCCCTCAATTTTGAAAATAATGACAAAGATGTATAACTTACATCTTGTCAAAAATGTGCTTATGAGATTGCTTGATGTCTATCATTAGATTTTCCCATTTCTCCTTTAGGTGTTCTAGGGCCATATGCTCCAATCTGATTTGAGCATTCATGTCATTGATGCTTTCAGTTACTGACATCTTTGGGGTGGCAATTAGAGTCTTTGTCGTAGTCATATGTGTTATCAGAAATGTGAGATTTGGTAGTAACAAACTTTGCAGCTCGGTTACTTCATCTCTGATTTTTCTTTCTTCCTTTTGTATCTCAAGGCTTAACCATTTGGATTCAACTCTCTTTTCATAATGCAATTTGAATGCATTTGGCTTGCTTGAAAGACTTTGTGCACTAGCTTTTAGATCTTCATTCAATTTTCTATTTGTGCATCATGCTCTTTGATGAATTTTTAAAGACTGTATAGCTTTTGAACTAAGATAACTAACTCTAAAATAACATGTTCTAATTGAGTTACCAGTTCAAAAAGTTTCACCTTATTTGTTGCCACTTCTTGGCTGATTTTCTTTGTGATTTTGTAGTGATATTTTTCTTTAGCTCTTTCCTCAATGACCTTCTCGGCATCTACATTTTGATTTCTAATTGCCTCAGTCAGAACTGTCAGTTTATCAATGATGAGTGCTCAGGAACTATTTGTAGTAGTATATCCTTTATTGTCCTATTGACCTTTCCTTTTGCATAGCTCCCCATACATTTTTAGTGACTGGTAATCAAGTGTTATTGGATCATAGTTGGTTATTTCTATTGTCTCCTCAAGTGTAGTGGGGGCCTTATTTTTCTTTTTCTTTTTATTCTTTAGAATTTTTCTTGCTACAGGGGAGTGAGGTATGATAGCAAGAGCCTTTTGTTGCTCTGTTTCTATCATTGATTTCTTAGGAGGTGTGGTGTCTTTGCTAGGTGGCTTGATTAATACCTATTGGTAATTTTTAGATGTCTCTACATCAACCTTGTCTTGACTTGTAGCCTTGTCTTCCTTTCCACTATCCTCGGTGGGTGCATCACCAGGTTTCTCTCCACTATTATCTGTCTTTTCCTTTTCCGCTTGTTCATCACCTTTTTCCATTGGTGTGTCTGTTTTAGGCTTAGGTGTTTTCTCCTTTGATTTTTTTATTATATTGATAGCTTGTATCAATAATGACATGTTAAACCTGGTACATTTGCATGTGCAATAGTTTTAGTGTCCTATTCCTTTGTTTGCTTGGTGGCAATACTTGCATCTTCATCAGCCTTGACATTATCATCAGAATCACCTTGAGTTATATCTGGTGTTTCTCCTAATGATTGTAATATCTGAGGTATATCATCCATGTCCTTACTCACCTCTGTTGTCAAATCAATGGGATTGACATCTTTGGTGTCATTGATTAAAATATTCTCGGGGCTCAGTGTGGCCTCCTTCTCCTCATTGTGAGCTATCTCGATTAGAGCTAGTATCAGCTCAGGTGGATTGAAGATTTATTTCCAAATCTTCTTTATTTCTATATAAATCTCATCTATCCTATCTTGCAATAATTTATATGCTCTTGTCTTTGCAGAAAATTTATTTGCATGCTCCTTCATTGTTTCATCAATTTCTTCAACTGTTGACTCGGGCATGAATGTAGCTAGGGATTTCTCCCTCATTTGTTTCTCCATATGCAATGCATATTTCCACCTTGTTGATATCTTATCATTTAGCTCTTGTGGAATACAAGTTTTAAATTGTATAGGTACATATTTGTATGCAATATTCATCATGATTATGGCCTCTTCTATTTTATTCTGATCTTCGGTAGATAGAGTTATCCATTGTCTAATCTTGTGATGTGATATACTGTCGGTATTGATGAATGACTCTACAACTTCATCAATTGTTTTTTGTATTCTAGACTTTTCTTCTTAGATTCTTTGTTCTCTTTCATCCTTTTCAGTTTCATCCTTTTCCTCTCTTCCTCTTACATATATTTTGTGTTGTCTAGGTTCAGTTGAGGCTTTTCTTTTCATATAAGTTTTCACTGTACCTTTCTTCAATGGTGGTGAGTCTACCTTAGCTATTTTTCTTCTGGTCCTAGATGTAGTTGTTACATCAGTAACCTTTGATTTATTTTCCTTTGGTGGCTCAAAATTTGATTTGGTAGACTCATAGTCACTCATCTCTTTAGCTTCACTGACAGGTGACTATTCCTCGGAGATATCTTGTATTTGTTCTAAGTCTTTGTCGGTTACCGAGAGTTTCTTCTTGAGTGTTTTCACCATTTGTGTTTTCTTCTTCCCTATCTTCTTGACACTAAGACAGTCTTTACTCTTGGCTTGGCGTCTTCATATGTTCCAAATCTACTTATAGATTTGTCAACTAGTTCATTTAGTATGACTACAATAGCTTTTGTAGCCTGATCTATATCCATTTCATATTCAAGTGGTGGTACCCATGCTGTTATAGGGTTGGAAGCTTTGATGAGTGTAGTGTTGGTGTCCACTACAAAGCATATCTCATCCTTATATTTTTCAACCAACTGTGCAGGGATTCTCACCCTTTTCTACATCCTAGTCTTGAATGTGGCAAACTATCCATCCATTAAAGGTATGAAATTGTGTCCTAGTGACTTAATGAAATCACTAATATGTGTAGTGATTGGTCAGTTTGTGTCCCAAGTGGCATTACCAACTGAAGGAAAGAAGTTATGAAAGTAAAAGAATGTGCAAACTAGTAGAGAACCAAACTTATATGTATTAGATCTGGCTGATCTAATGGTGCTCATGTTTTCTTCCACTAGCTTCAGCAGCAGCCCTACTAGGTCTAGTTGCACTCCTTTCTTTTTAATTTTGCATGTTGTGTCAATAGTGTTGGTATTTGAAACAATTTATGCTATCTAAAGCTACCAATATGCCTTGAGACTGATGTTAGGATTGGTTAGCTCCAAGTATGGGAAGCTTTGTATGAAAATTGGACCAACTATAGGGACAAGAATGACCTCTGCACTTCTTTCTCTACAAAACCAAGGCGGGTGCACCTAATCCAGATAATACACAACTCTTATTCACTCTAGATTATAAAAATAGATAATGGTAAAAAAGTGCTAAATACTAAGCAGACATTCATTGAATCTCTATTACCATCTAAAACATACAACCAACAACCATAGGATATGAGAAGGATTTAGTAATAGTTTTGATGTAAACTTGCAGGATATAACCAAACTATATCAAACATGCATCAACAAAGAGTAGAAAATATTTTGACCAGTGCATTATCCATCAGGCAACTTCTTCAATCCAAATATTGAAAAACATATGCAACCTATTGGAAAGGATTCACAGCCATAAACACATGTATATCAGATCACAAACTTTCTTATAAGATCCCTATGAATATACATCAAATGAATCTATGTTTCCCCCAAAGTATCTTTAATATGATCCTAAATAAGAACTATGGAATGAAACATACACATAGATAACTCTATGTATTGGACAAGAAAATACAAAACTTAAACAATAACAGCCAAGGAGAGACTTGAAATTGGGAAAAATTATTAAGTATAATGAATCCAAATTTCTAGCAATGAGATTGAATAACTACACCACTCAAAAATTTGCAAAAGATCAAAACTATCTATCTTAGCATAAAATATAGTCTGATATCAAATCTAATATATCCCTAGGACTCAAACTTCTGGAACCAACACTTAGGATCAGAAAATTCAGAACCATAATATATAGAAAAGAAAGCCTTAAGTAGATGGGTGAAACCCTAGGGGAGGGTTCACACCACTGTCTATCAAGCCATAAATGAAATCCTTTCTTGCTAGTTTGATCTTTCTCTAAAAGACCCCCTAAAAGATCTTTCCTGATGATCCACTTGCCAAATTAAAATCATAGGTCCAGCTGAATAAATGCAGAATAGTCAAAGAACACCATAAGACATCCCAAAATATAAAAAGATCAAAGATCCAAGAGACCACATACTACATTGAATGCGTTCAAACCCATAGAACATAACCCTAGACAAACAAACAATGCCATTAAGACAGTCATGGGCCAAAAGAAACCTTGAGCCACTTGCCTGCAGGTCTGAGAACATGCCACCGTAATGAAACACAGAGAAAGATTTAAATTTTTTAAAATAATAACCACAAGGGATAACTCATCTAGCACGAATCACATCAATGGATAAGATTAAGATCCTTTTGTAATTTTAAAATGTGCCCGTCGATGCACTTTACGTAAATAGGTCACCAAGAAAAAACAAAGTTACTTTGCCTAGTCAAACCTTGTTGACATCCATATGGCACCATCCCACTGGCCCTCAAAACCACCTATCTACTTTATCTTGCATAGGCCCCACACTCTTACCTTATCACTAATATGGATACACATCACCATTTAATGACTACATGGTGGTTAAATTCCTCGCATCTTTCCTTCATGTGGTAGCGTATTACCATCGCATCTCAATCTGCCTTCATCACTTTCTTTTCAATTCATCGCCACTCGTCACCATCTGATTTAATCCATCCTTGGTCCCACCTAACCAGCCTGCGGACTATGCCACATGGCATCACCCTACTTTTTGGAACCTCATTGCATGTCTAACCAACCTGGCCTTCCACCTGTCAAACCTACCACATATCACACCCGCGGTAGCACGCAATCTGACTGGACCCATGCTGACTCAGACTGTGCCATCGCACCTTGTTTCCACTTGTCAGCCTCTTGACTATGTCACCTGATAATTATCCAATATAGGCCCACCAAAATTATCGATCTATTTTCTACCTGGCCGCTACTAATCACAAAAATTCACAAATTGTTAGCCAAAAAAGTGCTTTCCTTTCAACACTTAACCTACTGTAGGTTGGGATATAAAAATAGCTAAACTTTCCTTTACACAAAAAATGTGGGATATATGAACTAGGGCATCAAAATAAAAAAAAAACCAGCGCAGACCAGAGACCAAAGCGACTACCCTGACTCCACAGAGGCAACCCAAAGGGGACATAGCATGACCACCACACCCTCTATAACCAACTCATGTGACAGACAAACAAAAAACTTTTAGACACAAATGATCAGCCCCAAACAGCATTACCGAGCGATATTACCAAGCGACCCTAGCAGCATCACCAAGAAACATAGTGCAAACTGAGGAAAATATTATAAACAGAGCACCACTACTGCCTGAACATCAGTGTAAACAGAGCACCTCATCCTAATGCATTTTCACCATTTTAGGTTATTTTTAACATGGAAGCCCTAATTACATTAATAGCTCTAACAGTGGCTCTGACTGGGGATATATGTCTCTTGCAGGCATAATAATAATTCAAAATCTCAAGGATAAGAAGACCACTCAAAAATGGAAGGGAAACCCTAACCTCCTACATAAAGTAGGAAGCAACAGAAGGAAAACCTACTCCTAAAATGATAGAGACCTATTTACAACTACTTGATGACAACATTTTTCCATTAGTACACTTAGTGAAAAACATTGATAGAGATCACTGGAATACTAAAGCATTACCACCATATTACAAGCATCATCGGCAGATTACAAGAATTACCAATGAATAGAAAGCATACCCGATAGAATACAAAGGTCACAAGAAAAATGCTAAGTATGGAATCGACAAGCATCACCGGCAACTACAAGCATTACTGGTGACACAGTTTTGAGAACTAACCTGACAGAAATAGAAAAGGCATAACTGATGACAAGTTTAAGAAAGGAAAACCGACGACCAAGAAAACTGACCATCAGAACCGACAGTCGGTTAAAGAACCCGCAAATTGTGGATCTGATTTTTACACGATGAATAAAGCAATGTAATTCTATTTATAGAGTTTTTATTTGTTTTAAATCATAACTTGAGGGTCAAGTAAGCTTTATGTAAATTTTTTAAAGCATCCTAAAGGATTTAAAACATATCTAACTAAAGATCAAGGTCAAGTTGTAAACCTTCGATCTAGAGTTAACTTGCGATGCATGAATCAAGAATTGAGTCTAATTTAGTATAAATAGATGTTCAAACTCAATTGTGAACACATGAATTCATTGTTTTTGATATCCATAGAGAGCATCTAAGGAGAAAAAGGAAGAATTCCTACAAAGGTTAGAAACAAAACACATCAGTTGTCAAGAACACACAAAGGCTACCGACGTGCAGATAAAGGTATTATTCAATCATGGTAGGATGATTACTTATATGTATGAAGCTTAATAGGATCTGTTATCAGCAACTAGAGATTGCATACATCATCAGATAAAAGACTTATGTAGTTGTAGTATAACAAGTGCATCACATCTAAAATCCTTTTGTAGAAGGTGGACTTAACCATTCTTTCCAAATCTCTTAACAGTTTTGCTAAAGCTTCAAACGAAGTAGATCTTAACAGGTCTCCACTATAATACTCCTAACACGGTAGGTCATCAGAAGTGACCAATTATAAGCCTTAACCAGCCCCTTCTTATCTACAAATAGTGAAGTCTTGTGGGTAACAATCCCCACCGCAGTTTTTACTTCCTAACAGGAGTTTTCTACGATATCATATCTTGTGTCATGTGTTATCTATTTTCATGAATGTTCTTGTTATGGTTACATACTAAAGAATTTATGATATGATTGCATATACATACAGAAAGATGAACAGTTATATAAGATAATTTACAAACTGATGATTAAGGGTTAATGGGCTAACCAAGAAAAGTTTTAGAGGTACTGATTCACCCCTCCCCTCTCAGTACATCATCTCAATATAATTCCAACAATTGGTATCAGAGC
>MU227195.1:149262-181316 GCA_018584345.1 Thuja plicata | reverse complement strand
GCAATGCAAATGGTGACACCCCATCCACTGGATCTGGTGACATCACTACATCTAACTAGATTGCACAAGTAAGTATGGAACTGCATTATGACAAGTTTTACTATGCATCGGTTCCATTATACATAGTCCATATTGTAATATAGGCATGAATAAAGATGCAATATATTGTTACTTGCTAAACTATTGAAAAACAACCATCGGTTATTGGGCACAATTTTCATCAGAGAACAATCCTTGCTATCTTGTTTGATACTTGAAAAATCCTTGCATGCCTCTAGATTCCACTCTATTTTGGCTCCTTTCTTCATCATCCTTGAGATTGGAATACTGGTTTCTTAATAGTTAGTAATAAATAACCTTAATAAATTTACTTGTCCAAAGAAATATTGAATGCCCTTAACATTCTTAGGTTGAAGGATCTTGTTAATTGCATCTATCCTTTCAGGTTCAATCCTTATTCTATCTCTAGACACAATATGCCCTAAAATATTTCTCTATGTCACCCCAAAGTCAAATTTCTTTGGGTTAAAATAAACCTCATATTCCAATGCACTCACAAAGAGTTTCTCAAGATGACCACAATGTTGTTCCTCTTTTTTCTGAATAGGCAGTAAGGTCATCTTGGTACACTACTAGAAAAAAATTTATGAAATCTACAAATGCCACATCCATGGCTCTTTGAAATGTTGCTCCAACATTTCTCAATCCAAAAGGCATTCTGAAACATAAATAAGTGCCCCATGGTGTAGTGAATGCAATCTTGAATTGATCTGATTCCTTAACTATAACATGATTGAACCCTAAAAATCCAGCCAACGTAGACATCAACTCTGATCTAATGACTCTTTGTAACATAGCTTCCATATTAGGCAACCCATAGTCATCCTTTAGTGAATTGATGTTCAAGTTCCTGAAGTCTACACAAAGTCTAATATCACCATTTTTCTTTCTTACTGGTACCAAGTGTGACACCCATGTTGAATGTCTTATTGGTTTTATAATTATAGCATCCCTCATCTTCTTCAATTCTTCTTGCATCTTGGGAGCTATGGTGGGATTGATAGGTCTTAATTTTTGTCTGAAACACCCTCTGCCCTCCTTCAAAGGAATCTCATGTGTGAAAAGGCCCTCTCTGTATGTCTTTAAGTCATCATAAGACCAAGCAAAGACATGTTTATACTTATTAAGAAGATTAACCAACAACTCTCTAATTTTAGAGGATAGTTTCTTACCAATGTATACCTTCTTAGGAGCTTCCTTTGTCCCTAAATTTACTTCCTCCAAGTTCTCTAGCTTGTTCACAGTCCTTGCAGAATAGGAATTGTCCTTATTGTCAAAATATTTCTCAAGAAAAACCAATCCTTTGGGAACTCTATTTGACTTTAGTTGTAATACCTCTTTGCCAAAAATAGTATCTTTACCATCCATAGTCTCTACAAACGAATTGAAATCCATCTCTTTCTTTGCTAAGTCTGATTCACAATGCAAAAATATAAAAACATCTAAATCAGCTTCAAAGACTTGCCAACTTTCAATATTGTTTGGGATAGAAGGCCTGGATTGAACTTCAATCTTATAAATTCCTCCAAAGGTAACACCTCCTGGCCATAAATCAATGTTGGCCAACAAGTCTACTATTTTGTTTTGATTCCTATCCATCCAGTCAATAACAAAAGCATCAAAATTTTCTATTTCATCCCATACAGTGTTTCTATACTGCCTTATTCTTTGATTTTTTGAAGCATACTTAGATCTCACTTGAGAGATCACCAATTTAGAGTATCCAATAACTCTGATATTCTTTATGTTGTGTCTTGAAGCTAATCTTAACCCAATCAACAAGGCCTCATACTCTGCAATATTATTAGTACATGTGAACAATAGGGAGAAGGATAACTTGTAGGTCTTACCACTAGGAGCTATCAATAGAACTCCTGTTCCCACTCCTTCTTTTGAGCTTGCACCATCAAAGTACATTTTCCACAAATCATTATTACCTACTTGATTATCTTTTTCTTCAGTCAATAACACATGCTGATTTTCTACCCCATCCTTCCCATCTTGGACTTGGAAAGACCCAATGTCAGTATCCAAAAAGAAGTTTGTATTATTTTCACTAATTTCCTCAATCATGTGAGGATTCCGTGTTTCTCTAGATACCTTGACACTTTGACTAGTGATATCAAAGGTAGAAAATGAAATATCACATTGAATAATCCCTCTCATTGAGGCACTACACTTCCTTGAAAAAGTCATTCCATACTGAGGAGGGATGTCCACCACTAGAACACTCATAGTTATCATCTTTTCAAGGCATGCAACAAGTCTATAAGGTAGAGCCTTAATGGTACCTATGATAGGTACTTCTCTAGAGTCCATCACTTGACATCTCCCATGATGAGACTCAACTTGCAGTCCTAATGACTTCATGATTTCTGCTGGCATGATAGTATGTGATACCCCAGAATCTATCATACAATTCTTTAGCCTTTTACTATTTGTAACCAAATTCAATAAAAATAAATCCACAACTCCTAAAGGAGTGCTCACATGATTAGTACATAAGAAAACCTGAGGGATATTTGAGACAATCACCTCTAATTCTTTCACTTTGTTATCAGCTTATCCTTTGATTTTCCCATTTTCTCAACTTCCTCCTGCTCATGCATTCTTGTGGAAGAAATGTTTCTCACCCATGTCAAAGTATTTTCTTTGTGCTCCTCAATCATCATCATCTCCAAGAGTGGGACTTTGACTATGATTTGTGACAACAACTTCCCCATATCAACTAGAGTATATTTCAAATCAGAAATGCCCTACTTCAAAGTAATAAAATTCTCATCTTCAACTTGAGTAGAAAGCCCTGGCTCAATCCTTTTGTTATTTTCATGAATAGATGAAGCACTTATTTTTGGTGTCTTTATCTTTACCTTATAGACAAAAATTGGATTATCAGGCTTATGATCTTTCTTGATCTTTGTTTTCTTAATACCTTCAAAAGGCCTTTCTTTTCCTAGTACTTGCTCAATATTTTCTCTTGCCTATCTGAAAAAAATACCAGAGGGTCCGCCATCAACATTTACCACTATTCTGCCTCTCAAATTGTAGTTACTCCTTACTTGAGAAACCATGTCTGTAGTGATTTGTGCAATTTCTTCATCTGTGGGTCTTCTTACTCCAAAAGGCTCATTAACCCTTGTGGAATTGCACCTTATTTCATCAATCATTTATTCTTCCTCATCAGATGAAAAAATAAATTTTCTTGCACTCTCCTCATCAGGCTCTTCTTCACTCCTCAAAAGTGCAGAAGTCATTGCACAACCATTATCATCATATAGTTCATCCTCTTCTTCCCTTTCTTGTTGTGACTCATTTGCATACATGTTCAGAGCAATTGTACAATAATCACGGCTATGTGGGGATTGGAAAGCAGTGCACCATGCAACATTATCACATGTATTGACATAATTTATTTGTAAAGGATGAGGAGTGTTACCTTTAGGCTTATCATTTCCTTGTGGGAATATAGGCTTCCCATCTTTCTATTGGGTGGTATAGGGATAGTTTTTCATCCTTGGTGGCCTATTAAAATGATTGGTTGTAGGCCTAGTATCATTATTTGGAGCCCTAATAGTTTTATTATCTGTCAACTTTAAATCCTTAATGACACTTTGAATCTATTTCATATTTATTTCATCTTTAGGCTTAGCAACATAAGGCCTATCTGACTCTTTCCTAGCAAGCTTCCAATCTTCTCTTCTACCCAACTTCCCTGAAACTCTTCTATTTGTCTCAATATTTACTATTGTATTATATGCATCTATGAGAGTTCTAGGATTCTTATCTCTAAGGAGGTAACCCATTTTTGAATCAAAATCATTTAAGTAGGTGGAAATAAAAACCTTATCATCCAACCTGAAAACTTGGAATAATTTATGCATGGATTTTTGAAATATTGTATTAAATTCAAAAACATCCTCATTTTGATGTTTCTTAATGTTATCGAACCCATTTAACATGAAACCTTCATTTGTCTTATCACCATATTGTTATTTAAAACAACTTTCCAACTCATCCATGGATCCTATAGAGACAAAAGACAAACCCCTAAACTAGTCCCTAGCATCCTCAACTAGAGATTGCACAAATAATTTCATGATACATGCTCATGCATGATATCATAGTCATCCATAATATCAATAAAAAATTTCAAATGTTCCTCACAAGTAATAACATTATTCCGAGCAAACTTGCAAAGTTTACCTCTTATTTCACTTGGAACTACATTTGGATAACCAGGAACATCAATGCAAGAGAATAGTTTTTACCTTTTTGCATGAGTTGTTATTCTTGGAAAATGGTTTTCATCTTGAGAAGAAGATGTGATGTAGGAGCATCTTGGGTCATTGGCAATCCTGCAAAACCAAAAACATGTTTTCTTTAGTTCTTCAGTTTGTTCTCTATCGCTTGGGTTCTGCTGCTAGGGCATGCTTGTCTCTGTCACTTTGGTTCTATTGCTCAGACATGCTAGTTTTTGTTTCTTGGTCATGCTTTACCGATGGGTTTCGGTGATGTCCTTACTAACGGGTTTTCTGATGCTCGGTTATGCTTTACCAATCATTTCTGATTTTTGGTGTTTGCCTATCCGAGATGCTTATTTTGGAAGTTAGATGTTTGGTCGAACTCTTCAGTTATTTTTTATGGATTAGTTGATTTGGGATCTCTCATTGGGATCTCTGTGGACCTAAATATGGGTCTCCCTTATGGATTTGAGCACCGAATTTCTTTTTGGACTCTTGTATATATTTGATTGTATGTTCTTAGTTTAGGTATCTGGCTTAAGGAAAGAAGGAAAATGTTTAGATATTGAGATCAAAGGACTATGGTCTTTGTTGTATTAAGATCTTATTGTAATTCATCAAATATATGGCCAAAATTAGGAAGGCCTTACAACCCAGCATGTAATGGTTTTGATCAAGTTAATATAAAGGATCTCTTTGTCTTCTTCTCTCATTGTGTTGTTTGGCTTCCAAATTGTGTCTGCAAGCTGGTTTGGTAGTATGGTGAGCCTCAGGCCCCATCTCCTTACCTCCTTGCATTAGGTGGTATTAGAGCATGGTGAGATCTAAGTTCCTTCTTGTAACCCTAACCCTAGTTGGTATTGTTGTGAGGTGGCAGATTGCGATCTGACCTACAATTGCAAAGGGATTCAAGATGGTTCGTGGGAAAGGAAATGTAGATCTAGGTCTAGTTGATATGCTTAGACAGATGGATACTAGATTGGAAGTTGTTGAGATAGCCTAGCATAGAGGAAGACATCTTGATGATGAAATTTAAGAGGTTCAAGGTGAAGTTATACCTGCACTTGTGATGAATCAGGAAGAAGAGCAATTCCTGAGAGCTTTAAAAAGTTTGAAATCCACACCTTAGTTTAATCCTCCTAAGTATAGTGGAAATTGGATTTTGATGAATTGATTGACTAGATAACAAAGATGGAAAATATTTTGAATATTAAAATGTGGAAAAAGATAAGAAGGTAAAGATTGCGAGCAAAAAATTGAAAGGTCATGCATCCCTATGGTGGGAACATCTGCAATTGGATTGGAAGAAGAAAGGTAAAGAAAAAATCAAGGTATGGGATAAGATGGTAAAATAATTGAAAGGCAAGTTTCTACCTTGTGATTATCAGATTAACCTAATCTAGCAAATGCAAAGTCTGAAGTAGAAAGACAAATCAGTAAAACACTATACTAAAGAATTCTACAGATTGGACATCAGATCTAGACATGTCCAGGATGAAGTGGAAAGAGTTTCAAGATACCTGAATGGATTGATAAGTTCAATACAAGATGAAATCAGTTTGGTCAAGATGGAAAGCATTGAGGATACATACCAATTTTCCCTAAAAGCTGAGGAAAAGTTGAACACAAGATGTGAAAAAAGACAAAGAGGTAGAGGAGGTAGATTCCCTATAGGAAGAGGTAGATCTCATGGTGAGAATAGTAGATCTAAATTAGACAAGTCAAATTTAGACACAACTCAAGACAAAGGAAAGACTGAATGGAAAGGTGGAAATTCATATTGAGGAAGAGGTAATTACTCCAGAGGTGGCTATAGAAGAAAAGGATTCCAAGTTACTTGTTACAATTGTGGTGAAGAAGGACATAAATATTTTGAATGTACACATGCAAGAAATAAAGGTAGTGGTAGAAGAAATGCATTGATGCAAGAGGAGTCACCAAATGAAGCTGAAAAGGAAGGAAATTTCATGATCTGAAGGATACTATGGAGTGAGAAGGATAAGCAAGATCCGATCAGGAAAATTTTGTTCAAGACCAGATGTAGAGTTGCAAGCAAAGTTTGGAAAGTGATTGTTGATAGTGGAAGCTCAGAGAATCTGGCATCTGAGGAAATGGTTTCAAATTTACAGTTGGAGAGGATGAAGCATCCAAATCCCTATCAAATCTCATGGATCAAAGATGATCATACATTAATGGTGAGTGAACAATGTTTTGTGAATCTAAAAATTGGAAAGTATTATGATAAGGTGTTGTGTGATATTATGCCTCTGGATTGTTGTCATATTTTTTTGGGTAGACCTTGGCAATATGATATACATGCTCTACATGATGGAAGATTGAATATATATTATATTTGGGTTGATGGTAAGAAGCAAGTTTTGTTACCTTTCATTAAAGAATTTGTTGGTAAGATATGTAAATCTGTGAAAGTTTGTTTGGTAGAAGGTAGACAGTTTGTTAAAGATTTGAAAATAAATTATATCTATTATGCTTTGATTTCTAACAAACCAAGTAAGAATACAAAAGATGACATTCCTGCAAAATTTGGAAATTTACTCACTGAGTACAAGGAGATAATTTTAGATAATGTACTAATGGTTTGCCACCAATGAGAGATATCAGTCATTGTATGGATCTGATTCCTGGAGCTAGTTTTCCAAACAAAGCACCACATTGGTTAAACCCTACCAAAAATGAAGAGATTGACTGACAAGTTCATGAATTGTTGAACAAAGCCTTGATCTGAGAAAGTTTGAGTTCATGTGCAATACCTACTATATTGGAACCTAAGAAAAATGGAGAATGAAGAATGTGCACTAATTCCAGAGTAATTAATAAGATCACAATCAAGTATAGGTTTCCTATATCGAGAATGGATGACATAATGCATTGTTTGAGTGGAAAAAGATATTTTACAAAAATTAATTTGAAAAGTGGATATCATCAGATTAGAATTAGAGAAGGAGATGAATGGAAGACCACTTTCAAGACAAAGGAAGGTTTGTATAAGTGTTTGGTTATGCCCTTTGGATTAACTAATGCACCGAGTACATTTATAAGATTAAAGAATGAAGTTCTAAAGAAATTATTGAATAAGTGTGTGATTGTACACTTGGATGATATTCTAGTATTTAGTAAGAGTAGAGAAGAGAATTTGATGCATATAAGGCAAGTGTTACATAGATTAAAAGAAGAAAAGTTGTTGATAAATCTAAAGAAATGTTCCTTCATGAAAGAAGAGCTTGTGTATTTGGGATTTGTGATTCCAGCTGATGGTTTGAAGATTGATCCAGAGAAGGTTGAAGCTATACTGAGTTGGCCTACACCTGAAAATGTCACTGAGGTAAGATCATTTCATGGATTGGAAAGTTTTTACAGGAAGTTTATCAGAAATTTCAGTTCTATTTGTAATGTTATGACTGAGACAATGAGGGGAGACAAAAGAGAATTCAAATGGACACATGGAGCTGATAAGATTTTTGAATCTTTGAAGCTGAAGTTTGCTGAATTACCTATGTTAGCTTTACCTAATTTTCAATAAGGTATTTCAAGTTGAATGTGATGCAAGTGGAAGTGTAATTAGAGCTATTTTGACTCAAGAAGGTAAACTTGTTGCTTTCTTTAGTGAAAATTTGAATGATGCAAAAAGGAAATATTATGTCTATGATCAAGATTTCTATGCTATTGTGCAAGCTATGAAGAAGTGGAGACATTATTTGATGCCAAATGAATTTGTGTTTCATACTGATCATAAGGCTTTACAATATCTGGGTAGTCAAAATAAGTTGAATCAGAGACATATGAAATGGGTAGAGTATTTTTAGAGCTTTACATTTGTGATTAAGCATAAGAGTGGAGTTTCTAATAGATTTGTTGATGCATTGAGTAGAAGATCTTTGTTGATTGAAATGAGAATTGAAGTTCTTGGTTTTGATGATATGAAGAATTTGTATGAAAGTGATCCTGGTTTTTCAGAGCAATGGAGAGTGTGCAGAGCACCTAACTCAGATCAATAAAGTAAGTATGAATACTATTTCATTCAAGAAGATATGTTGTTCAAAGGTATTCATCTATTTATATGAAGAGGATCACTAAGAACTAATTTGATTAAGGAGAAATATAGTAGTGGATTGGCTGGACACTTTGGTATTGATACAACATTGAGTTTGCTAAAGGAGAGGTATTTTTGGCATCAGTTGTATAAGGATGTTCAAAAATTTGTAAGAAGCTCTGGATTTTTTCAAGTTACAAAAGGAGTAAGTTAGAATACTGGTTTGTATACACCTATTACTGTTCCTGAGAAACCTTGGAGTGATATCAGCATGGATTTTGTTCTTGTCTTACCTAGGACAAAAAGTGGTAATGATTCTATATTTTTTGTTGTGGATAGATTTTCTAAGATGACACATTTCATACCATGTAAGAAAACATCAGATGCAATCACATAGAAGATCTTTTCTTTAAGGAAATTGTCAGATTGCATGGATTACTAAAGAGTGTCATCTCTGAATGAGACAATAAGTTTGTTAGCTATTTTTGGAAAATACTTTGGAAGAAGTTAGATACTGAGTTCAATTTTAGTTCTACATTTCATCCATAGACTAATGGACAAACATATGTTGTAATTTGAAGTTTGGGTAATTTGTTGAGATGCTTAGTCAGAGACACACCAGGAAATTGAGATTTAATGTTGGCACAGGCAGAGTTTGCATACAACATTTCAGTGAATAGAAGTACTAGAAGGACACCTTTTGAGATTTTTCATGGAACTCAACCAAGAGGAATATCAGATTTGAGAGATATTGTTGGAGAAGAGAAAAGAAGTGCTAAAGTAGAAGAATTTGCAGAATTTATGAAGACATTGCATAAAGATGTGAAATAGAAGTTGGAGAAAAGTAATTATAAATACAAAGAAAGTGTAGAAAAATCAAGAAGAGATAAAAAATTTGAAGTTGGTGATGCATTGATGGTTCATCTGAAGAAAAGGAAGATTTCCTATTGGAACATATGGTAAACTAAAGATGAAGAAATTCGGTCCTTGCAAAGTAATGAGAAGATTTGACAGTAGAAATGCTTATGATGTTGAATTACCTGATGACATGGATATATCATCTATATTCAATATTTTAGACCTGTATGGATATCATGAACCTGATGAATAAATGACAGTACCAAGTGATTATCCTAAGAAGAAGATAGAGGAAGTTGAAAATATTCTAAAATAGAGAATTGGCAGAAGCACAAGAGGAAAGGAATACATGGAGTATCTAGTAAAGTGGAAGAATAGACTGATTGAGGACTCATCTTGGATTTCTCAATCTAAGTTGGATTCATTTTAGGTTGGACCTGACACATGATTCAGAGAATAATTTATTGTAACCCTAGGTGTCTGATGCAAGAGCATCTTGAGTCATTGGCAATCTTGCACAACCAAAAAGATGTTTGCTTTAGTTCTTTAGTTTGTTCTTTGTCGCTTGGGTTCTACTACTCAAGCATGCTTGTCTCTTTCACTCTGATTACTTTGCTTGGGCATGCTTTTTTCTCTTTCTTGGTCATACTTTACTGACAAGTTTTGGTGATGTCCTTACCAACGGGCTTTCTGATGCTTGGTTATGCTTTACCGATGGTTGTTGATTTTTGGTGTTCACCTATCAGAGATGCTTATTTTGGAAGTTAGATCTTTGGCCAACTTCTTCATTTATTTTTGATGGCTTAATTGATTTGGGATCTCTTATTGGGATCTATGTGGACCTAAATCTGGGTCTCCCTTATGCATTTGAGCACTGACTTCCTTGCTGGACTCTTGTATATATTTGATTGTATGTTCTTAGTTTAGGTATCCATCTTAGGGAAAGAAAGAAATGTTTAGATATTGAGATTGAAGGACTGTGGTCTCTATTGTATGAAGATATTATTGTAATTCATTGAATATATGGCCAAAACTACAAAGGCTTTACAGCCCAACATGTAATGATTTTGATCAAGTTAATATAAAGGATCTTTGTGTTTTCTTCTCTCACTGTGTTCTTTGGCTTCCTTATTATGTCTACAAGTTGGTTTGGTAGTTGGGTGAGCCTCAGGCCCCATCTCCTTACCCTCCTTGTGTCCATATGTCTTGGCATTTGATTTTGTAGCTTCTTCAGCACTAGAATGCCTAGAAGTCTTCCTAAGGAAATCCATCTTATTCTTAATCTATAGAGCAACAGCCTCCAACTCGGCCTTTTCAAGCTCTTTAGCTATAATCTCTTTTTCCATTCTAGACCTCTCTAGATCAGTATCCAACTTGGACATCTGATCTGCTAGAACCTTTGGATTCATAGGTTCCTCTATTTGAACATTTGTCATCTTTTGTTTACCCTTATTTTTTGGTCCTTGGGTAGTAAGAATTGGCTGAATGACAGGTTCCTCTTTAGCTTGTTCAGGTTCATCAACCTGGTTCATTGCCTCAAATATTTGCAATTGCCATTTATTTTTCTCAAGAAAACTTTGGTCATGTCTAATCTTATCTTATTTTTCTTTCTCTCTTCTTTGTCTGATAGAAATCTACTCATGGATTCTCCTATCCAGTTCAGCAATCTCTTCAGCTACACTATCAGAATTAGGGAGAGTGGTATCAAATTCTACAATTTCCTTCTCACTAGGAGAGTGATAATCTTCATAAGCACCCAATCCTAAATTAGTAACTTCTCATACTCTGATGCATTTCCTTATGGATTATGTTGGATTGGTTCTTCTATTCTTGTGTTCTCCATTTGTCTCTCATTTTGAGGGACGGTCTTACTTTTCTTTCATTTCCTCAGGTGACTACCCTTAGAGGTTGTTGGGAACTCATCCTCCATCTTGTCTTCAGGATGTCTCTTCACCCAAGCTCTAGTACTCCTATGACTCATGTCAAAAAAGTGTGTGTAATTTGAAAGATGTTAATCAACACTTTTGTAGAGAAAACTCAGAGTCGCCACCCAACAAGTTGGGAAAATACAACACTTTCCAAAATGAAAATGGAAGGAACAACACTCTTATAACACAAGGTACTCTATACTTCCAATTGTAAACTTACTCAACATTTAGGATACTATTCTTCACTCTCTCCCCAATAGAGTTTCCATCTTGTAGGTGTTTGAAAATGTTTATTCTATCTAAAGATACTAATATGCCTTGAGACTGATGTTAGGAGTGGTTAGGTCCAAGTATGGGAAGATCTGCATGACAATTGGACCAACTATAGGGACAAGACTTCCCTATGCACTTTTGGCTCTACAAAACCAAGGTGGGTGCACCTAATCTAGATAATACACAACTCTTATTCACTCTGGATTATAACAACAGATAATGGTAAGAAAGTGCTAAATACTAACTAGGCATTCATTGACTCTCTATTACCATGTAAAACATACAACCAACAACCATAAGATATGAGAAGTATTTATTAATGGTTTTTATGTAAAGTTACAAGATATAACCAAACTATATCAAACATGCATCAAAAAAGAGTAGAAAATATTTTGACCAGTGCCTTATCCATTGGGAAACTTCTTCAATCCAAATAATGAAACAGATAGGCAACCTATTGGCAAGGATTCACAGCCATATAAACATGTATCTTAGATCACAAACTTGCTTATAAGATCCCTATGCATATACATCAAATGAATCTATGTTTCCCCCAAAGTATCTTTAATCTGATCCTAAATCAGAACTATGGAAAGAAACATACACATAGATAACTCTATGTATTGGACAAGAAAATCCAAAACTCACACAATAACAGCCAAGGAGAGACTTGAAACTGGGACAATGTATTAAGTATAATGAATCCAAATCTGTAACAATGAGATTGAATAACTACACCACTCAATAATTTGCAAAATATCAAAAGTATCTATCTTAGCATGAAATATAGTCTGATACCAAATCTAATATATCCCTGGGACTCAAACTTCTGGAACCAACACTTAGGATCAGAAATTTTGGAACCATAATACATAGAAAAGAAAGCCTTAATTAGATGGGTGAAACCCTAGTGGAGGGTTCTAACCACTTCCTATCAAGCCATAAATGCAATCCTTTCTCGCCAATATGATCTTTCTCCAAAACATTACCTAAAATATCTATCCTGACGATCAACTTGCCAAATTACAATCAGAGGTCGAACTACATAAATTTAGAATACTCAAAGCACAGAAGAAGACATCCCAAAATAAAAAAAGATCAGAGATCCAAGAGACCACCATACTACATTGAATGTGTTCAGACCCATAGAACATGACCACAGACAAACAAACGACACTATTAAGATAGTCATGGACCAAAAGAAACCTTGAGCCACTCGCCTGCAGGTCTCAGAACACACCACCGTAATGAAACACAGAGAAAGATTTAAAAAATTTAAAATAATAACCATAATGGCTAACTCCTCTTGTGTGAAACACATTGATGGTCAAGATTAAGATCCTTTTGCAATTTTAAAAGGTGATTGTTGATGCACTTTATGTAATTAGGTCACCAAGAAAAAAGAAAGTTACTTTTCCCAGTCAAACCTCATTGAAATCCACATGGCACCATCCCACTAGCCCTCAGAACCACCTATCTACTTTATCTCATACAGGCCCCACACTCTTACCTTATCACCAATCTGGACATGCATCACCATTTCTTTACCATGCGGTGGTTAACTTCCTTGCATCTTTCCTTCATGTGGTAGTGTATTACCGTCGGATCTCAATATTCCTACATTGCTTTCTTTTCATTTCATCACCACATGTTACCATCTGATTTAATCCATACTCGGTCCCACTTAAATAGCCTACGGACTATGCCACGTGGCATCACCTTACTTTCTAGAACCTCACCGCATGTTTAACCAACCTGGCCTTCCACCTGTCAAACCTGCTACATGTCACACCCGTGCTACCACATGATTTGACTGGACCTATGCTTACTTGGACTTCACCATCGCACCTTGATACAACCTATCATCCTCTTGACCACATCACTTGAGAATTATCTGACACAGGCCCACCAAAATTATCCATCTATCCACCAACTGGCCGCCACTAATCGCAACACTTCACAAACCGTTAGCCAAAAAGGTCCTTTCCTTTTGGCACTTAACCTACTGCGGGTTGGGATATAAAAATAGCTTAAGTTTCCTTTGCATAACAAATGTGGGATATATAAACTAGGGAATCAAAAGAAAAAAACAAACCAGTGAAGACCAAAGACCAAAGTGACTACCCTGATTGCACATAAGCAACCCAAAGTGGACAAAGCATGACCACCACACCCTCTGCAACCAAATCACACAAAAGATAGACTAGAAACATTTAGACACAAATGAGCAATCCCAAAAAACATTACCAAGCAATATTACCAAGTGACCCTTGCAACATCACTGACAACATAGTGCAAACCAAGGAAAATAGTATAAACTGAGCCCCAATACTACCCAAACATCAGTGTAAACCGAGCACCTCATCCTAATTTCGTTTTCACCATTTAGGTTATTTGTAACATGGAAGCCCTATTTAAATTAATATCTCTAACAAACATCTCCACAAGAAATATTGTTCATTCTTCTTTCTTGAAATATATTTTATCTGACCACATATGCACCAAACTTAAATTTAGGGTTGGTGCTTGAGCTCACTTTTAGACCTCTGTCATCCCATTCATCTCCTGTTAGTTTTTCAATCTTGGGGTGACTCAGATGCCTTAGGGATTTTTTTATTTTTAGTGATTAGGTATCCAATGCCTACATGAATCACATCCCTTTTGATTGCCCTAGGTTCATCCAACCACATTTTACCGTCATGCACTCAGCTGAGCACAATGGGAATCAATTTAGTCTTGAATTACTTTGGGAATAATAGGGCATTAGTTAACCCTTTCACTTTGATGTGTTTGTACTCATCCTTCATGTTTTTTTCAGTGCATAGCTTCTTATAAGCTTCTTCAAGTTCAATGTCTCCAATCTCTACAAATTTGCAGTGAATGTATGCTCGGATGTCTTCGACCAATAAAAACCTAGGTGGGATACTCGAGAATGCTCCCTTGTCATCGGGTTGTGAAGCAACCTCAAGATAGAACTTTTAGTTTTGTTCTTCACAGGTCTATTTATTGATAAGAGAAACCTTTTTTCCCTTAGCCATTTTGATCTTTGAGGTTCGGGAAGTGGATGCCATTTGTTCATAAAATTAGGGCTTCTTTGCAAACAAACTGTGAGCTCGGTAAGTCTTGGCATTTACTGGATGATCATGGTGAGTGCTTGAAATCTGTTGGAGTTGCTTTGGAATCATTATTAATTGCTCTATAATTTGATCAATGTGAGTCTCTCTTCTCGCTCTGCAATCTTCTTGTAAATACTGGGTGAACAAATGAGCTCTTGTTTACCCTTTTAATAGAAAAATATGACCTAAGTGATGTATTAAATGCTTCACCTGCCACTCGATTGACAAAGCGTGGAATTTTGGCTAACACACCAAAGACTTCATCTCGGTGAGTATTCAATAATTGGTACAAGGTGTCAACCTAGTTGTCTCCCACATATTTAATGATGATACTCACTGTATAGTGTCAACTTAGTTATCTTTCATATGTTTACTGACATGCAATTTATGCTCGGTTCATATTAACCAAACATACTAGATTCACGCAATCATAACAAGTAATACCATAGTTCATCTTCATTCATGCTAATTTGCCATATTATCAATGAATGATGGAACTGATGTAAAATATAGCTTTGTAGGGTTTTGTTCCACACTTACTTGTATTTCTTAGGTGGGGGGT
Organism: Thuja plicata; assembly: GCA_018584345.1. Classification (NCBI taxonomy): domain Eukaryota; kingdom Viridiplantae; phylum Streptophyta; class Pinopsida; order Cupressales; family Cupressaceae; genus Thuja; species Thuja plicata. The sequence continues at coordinate 166,227 of MU227195.1, read as the reverse complement.
GGAATCACCTAATCCATTGGATGAGGCATCACCAACTGTGGTGCTTGGTCTAGCATTGTCTTTGTTTGAAGCTTTCCTCCACATTTGATTTCTCATTCTCCGTATGTCTTTAATAGTATTTCCATTTTCAAAAGTGCTTGACTCTGTCACTTGGTCAGCCTCATGACTCATAAGAACTATTCAATTGGTGATCTCAATGTGATATTCAGCAAGTCTTTGTATCTCTGATTATTTCTCTTGTAAGTTTTCACTAATCTTCCTCCTGTCATCAATAGCTAAATTTCTTTCTTGTTCAGCTTTTCTTGCATTATTCATAACATCAATCATTCTTACCATTTGTGTCTCTTGACTGATCTGCAATACTTTTACTTCTTCAATCAGATGTTTATTGATTTCATTTAGATTTGTAATGCTTCCTTCAGATGTGTCAGATGTATTACCAGATCCAAATCTATATGAATCAAATAAATCAAGTATATCTTCTTCATGATAGTAAGTTTCATTGTAGCAATATTCCATAAATTTTCTTTCAGCCAGACATAGCTCTTTCATCTTGTTTCTTTCTTCTTTGTATTTATCAAAGAAAATTTGTATCTGCAACTTCTGATTCTGAATATTTTGATCAAGCTTATACCTTTCTATTGTATGATCTTTTCTCTCAAGTGATTTAAACTTTTTCAAATAAGAGATCTAGCTCTGATACCAATTGTTGGAATAATGGAAGAGTGTGTACTGAGAGGGTTGTGGTGAATTAGTGCCCTTAAAAACTTTTACACTTTAAACCTTAGTACTCTTAACTTGCATTACCGATCATTAATGCTTTTGTACTTCATGCATGTAATATCATAGCATAAATGTAAATGTATGTAAACAAACATAGAAACATTCATGAAACTCATATAGTCATGACACAAGAATTGATAATGCAAAAAACCCCTGTTAGAATGTAAAAAATACGGTGGGGATGAAACCCACAAAGCTTCACTGTCTGTAAAATGGAAGGTGCCTGTTAGGGCTACAAATTGTGATCACTTTTGATGATCTTACTTAGTTAGGAGTAACATTTTAGACTTATTAAGTCTAGTCAGTTAACAGATTTTAGCAACACAATGTATGTGTGCAGTCGGTTAAGAGATTTACAATAAGACCATTAAGTCCACCTTCTTGAAGGATTTTTTCTATTTTCTACAATTGTTAGAGAGTAGACAAAAATATTTATGACCTAATAGCTTTCAATCTTGAATTTCTGAATATAGATCCATTAAGTTCACAAAATTGTATATCACCTATTGTGATGGATAATACCTTTGTTCTACTTGATAGCCTTGAATCTAGTTCTTCATAACTGAATTCTTCTTTATCTATTCTTGTGCATGAAAACCTCTATCTAATCCATATATGTCCTTGCGTGGATACAATCATCATGTTCTTGATTGATTATACATCTATATATACAATATATTGACCTAATTAGGTTTCACTCTTTTCTTGAATAACTCTATGATAAAAGGCTTACAACTTGACCTTGATCTCCTAGTTTGCATGAATACAATCAGTTAAAATGATTAAATTCATCAATTATGATTTTCTTGATCCTGAAGAAACACATTTTCCAGCTAAGAAAAAAGCTAATTTAAAGACTAAAGTGCTTTAGCTGATCACGTGTAGTTTAGATCCACTTTTCTTGGGAATAAAACTATCTCTTGGTTAGACTGGTGCTCAGTGATGTCTCTTGTGGGTTGTGTCTATGTAGACTAATGTTCAATTATATCTCTATTCGGTTATGTCTCTGCTCGATGTACTAAGCATTTTGGTGACTACTGTGTTTGGTAATCACTCTCGCTCAGTGAATGTTGACCGACCAAAACTGGCTGCTTGAATACTAATGATAAGATCTGATCCTTTAAGGATTATCACTTCTAGTCCCATTATTGAATTGCATCCTTCCCCTATGCCATCTATTTATATTTTAGAAGCAGAGCTCAACTATGAAAAGGATAAATTGGTAGCAGAGAGGAGGAGATTGGAAGAAGTAAGAGTAATTTGGGAAGAAGAAAGCTCAAATTTTCAGAGTATACAATCATTGGTGCAACAAAGGTATGAGAAAAAAGTGAGAGATACAATCATGCATTTTTATGATAATATATAGCCTGCTTCTATTTACTTAAATGGAAAAGAATGTTATTATCATTTTAAATTCTTTTTAAGAAGACAAGGCTAGGTTGGAGAAAATTTTACAGGAATGGATAGGAAGGAAGACTGGGTTGAAATTATTCTATTCTTTATCCAAAAGGGAAGAAACTGTTGAAGTTAAAATAAAGGCCACTTACAAACTTCTCAAGGACTTGTTATATTTGCATGTAAGAAGAAGAATCATCTAGAAAAAATCCAAGACATTAAGAAAGGAGTACTCAAAATCCCATTTTGAGATGTTCGCTAGCCTTTTCAGAAAAGGTGCTAAATTAAAAAGTTAATCTAGATGGATGAGGTAGATGGGTGATGAGTTGTCAAGAAGAATGAACAATGTCATCAACCTTTAAAGTACACTTTTGTTTGTTCAAACTGTGGAAACAATTGAGAATGCCATATCATATTTTGGATTATGGAAAAAGGAAGTTGAACAAATGAAGATAGAGTGGGATGAGTTGAATAACAAGAAAAATGAGGTTATTAACTTCCCTTGGCCTAGTGATGAGGTGTTCACATCTTTGAAGGTCAAGTTTAATGCATGTGATTAGGATGAAAAGGGATAGTTCATGGTTTTTCTTCAACAGATGACAGTTCCCCAACATTTTGAGATGAAAAGAGAATACAAAGGATTCTTTGCATAAAAGGAAAAAGGTATAAATCTCCACTTGGTGGGCTCAAAAAATGTTTGAAAGAGGTGAAAGGGCTATGCGGCGAGATGAAAAAATAATTGGGAAATGTTTGTAACAACTTGGTTTTTGTTTCTCTTGTATGTTTGTCTTTTATGTGAGTCATGTATCTTGTCCCTTGTCCAAATGATCCGTATCATGTTACAATCCTCCTCTATAAAAGGATTCCCAAGATCATTGGAAAGGGTTGTAAAGTTGAGTATTGAGAAATACATGTAAATTTTTCAGTGAAGCGGATATATCAGATTGTATTAGATAAGTGTCAGAAGTAGAAATAAAAGGTTAAAGATCTTTTGCAGTTTATTGAAGTGGTGTATATCTAATTGAATTTTGGATACAAAAGTATGATTTTTTACACTTAATACAAATATCCGGATTTGAATCTCTCCTTAGGAGTTTATCTTGTGAGTTATGAATTTTCTGATTCATTTACATAGAGCTTATCTATGTGTATGTTGTTATTTCTAAGTTTCGATCTAGGGTCAAATTAATAACTTCTCTAAGTAAAACATAGATTCACTTTGGTAAGCACTAGGATCTTATAAGAAGTATGGGTTTGGGATAATTATATTTATGTCTTGGAATATTTGATATTAGTTGATTTTTATATTTCTAAATCTTCCTAAAGGATATTACCCAATAGACAAGGCACTGGCCAGAAATTGATATTTTTTGCTTTGATACATGTTTAGTTGGGTTTGGTTATATTCTACAAATATGAAATAACTCTGAAATACTTTCAAGTTTCATGGTTATTTGTTGTATGTTCTTCATGATAATTGATAATTAATGAGTGAGTGGTTTTCATTCAATATTTCCTTATCATTTTCTGTTATTCTGAGTCCAGAGAAAGTTGTAAAGCATTATATGTTGAACTGGATTAGGTATACCCACCTTGGTCTTGTAGAGGCACAAGTGTAGAGGGCATTCTTGTCCCTATATTTGGTCCAATTACCAAAGATTTCCAATACTTGGAATTAACCACTTTTGAAGATTTATCCATAGGTATATTGGTATATTTCCAAAGCATAAATCATTCAAAACACCAACAAAACTTCCCTCTACACTTCTGGTGAATGTAACATCCATATTCCCAAGCCCAATCTTTAGGTGTAACACCCCAAAATTGGAATCTTGCAACCCTAACCAATTTTTTTGTATTTTTTATTCCTCTAAATCATTATTCCTATTGTACTAGGCAATTCTGAGTTTTGACTGACTCTACTCAACCTGAGTGTCAAATACAAAACATCCTAAATCTGCATTAATCATACATTATATTCCTAAATATCTATTAGCTAAACAAACCCTATGATTGAATTAATTTAGTTATAAAGTCCTAGCACTTTAATTAAATTAAATTCACCCCTTTTAGCTAAAACACATAAAAAGGGAATTAAAATAATATTTAATTATTAAATAAATATCCTCATTTCAATAATTGAATTTAATTATCCAGATAATTGAGAAAAACCTATTTATGAGGCCATATTTATTTAATTAATTGGATATTCTCTCAAAAATCTTTCTTCTGTTCAGAAATGGAAACTTTGAATTAATTGTGCTTTAAAGAGAAAGAAAACAATTAAAATCAAATAAAACAGTTAAAATCAAAGGAAGAAAAAAGTTAAAGCAAAAGGGAAAAGAATTTACTGTATTCTTTTAAATAAAGATTTCTAATTTAACTTGGCTTTTCTATCTGTTTTATTTCAAAGAGGAAAGTTTCTATTCTGATCATCTTTGAGTCTATAAAAGAACTCTCATTCCTCATTCAAAACCCCACTCACTTTCATACATTGTTAGAATATTGAATTATTGCCACATTTCTTGATAATCTCATATAGAATAATTTCATTATTGCAATAGATTACTTTCAATTTCTAGAATAATTGCATTGAAATCATGTCCTAGATTAATCTCACATCTTTCAATTCTTAGAATAATCTTGCATTGCATTTGCACTCATGATGAAAAATCCTTTGTTCCTAGATTGGTCTATGGTTGTGAGACTCTTGTTCTTAGAGCTATTTCGAAAACCCTGTCTGGATAGAAGGCAATAGGTCGAATCATGTAGGTAGACAGGATGAATAATCTCATATTCAGTCTTGTGTGTATCTGATGAAGAAGGACTATGTTGAAGCGTATGGTGAGTTAACAAGGCCAAATTTACCACATCCATTTTTGGCACCCACCACGGGGTAGGTACATTCTATTCCAGTATCATTTCATTTCATTTTTTTCATTTTTTGCATTATGTCTGTACTTTTGTACAAGTTCTATTTTAATCTCGTGCTAACTTTCTAATTGTCTCATGTGAACTTTCTAGTTCTTCGTGTGGCTCTCTGCACTTCTTCGCATGATCTAGTATACATTATCACGTGAAATTACACACCAGAGCTTTCATTTCATATTTTCTTGTCTTGGTTTTCTAACCATCTTCTATTTCCTGACATCTGTGTTTCTCTGATTTTATCTTTTGAAACAACTTAACAGTGGTTTGCAGGATGCTGAGATAAAGAAAAGCCATCATAAACTTCCAACATGTTTATTGCAGGATGCTGATATGAAGAAAGGAATTAAAAACTACTAATGGGTTTATTGTAGGATGTTTGTCGAAGATCTTGCATGTTTTCACAAATTTGTATGTCTATTTTTAGTAGTTAAAACACACTTCGATTGATGCTTAAAATGAATCATTGTCTTGCGTGATCGAAGTGTTTTTTAGATTGTAATCCTAAGAAATACATGAATGTATCCTCTCCCCTCGCCTTTATGGATCTTGGGTGTAAGATAATTTCATGTGATTCTTCTAGAGTGGCTACCTCCCGAGAGATTTAGCAGAGCCGATGAGAGTGGATGCCCAACCAGTAATAGGCTAAAGCCAAGCCCTTCCGAACTGGTATATAAAAAATTCTATTGTGATTAATTTCACAATAGATAGCTGTGAATTCATTGTGGCAACCAAAATCTCCTCTAGTACCCTAGTGGTGTGTTAAATTCTTGACATCATTAAGGTGAAAGCCTTTCTTTGAAAGGATTGGGAGAGCCCCCTTAAATGAGAAAATGACTTGATCACAACCACCTGAATGGATGACCTTACTACAAACTATTGTTCTAGTTTCCAAAAAACCTCTATCTGTTGGCGTAGAAGGTCATAGACCGACTAAGATGCCCCACACTCTTATGGCTCTAAGTAGAGACAACAGCCCTTTGGGAAGCAATTCCTATGGGGTTCGAAGCTTGGTGTGCCTGAGAAGTGAGTGCACATGTAAGGAGGAGCCCGTACCTCCAAGATTCTAAGTTGTCTGCTAAGAGTAGGTGTAGCTGAACTTTGGTTCAAGTGGGGATTCAACAGATACTATCCTAGCTATCCTAGGATTGTGATGTTCCTATTCTGGTACTACAAACATTCTATTTAATGTGTTTTGCATGGGTGTATCATTTAAACAATCGAAACTATCATCAAAACACACAAACTGTCAATCTTGAACATGTCCAAAACAATCTATAACTTGAACTATCTATCAGAAAATAGTATGATTTTATCTCAGGAAATGCAAACTGGTCTCAACTATCTGATTCTGTAAATGTTCATTTTTCAAAATTTGCATAGTTTCACATGATATTTCCCAATCTTCGCATCACTCTCTCAGAATCTTCGCGTAACAAGCAGTAAACTGTCGCATGAAATTTGGTAATAGTGCCATTATTTTGTCACTTTTTTCACCATTCTAGTGTCATTCTTCGCGTGATACTATAAATTTTTGTGTGTGTCGGTGAGAATCTTTGCGTGAAAGAGCATTTCTTCACGCGACTTTGGAGTCTTTTTGCCAAAATAGCAAGCTAATTTCTGTCAGTCAGGTGTACTTTTGTCAAATCTCGTCTCTGATATGGGTCTATTTTTCTACCCTCCATCTTCACATAGTCTAAAACTTGGTTTCTTGGGTTGAGAACTACATGATTCTTTCTTAAACTGGTCTTGTCTCATGTCTTTTTGATCTCTTTCATCTGTGTTGTCATGCCTTGTGTCACAATAGTCATCTCTTTGTTGTTCTAGCCTCATCTCCGATGATTTGCACCAAGGATACTTCACCTTTTGGCACATTCTATGCAATTACTTTGAGACAGTTTCAAGTTTGGTCCTAGTTCACATTCCTTGTTCAAACTTTGTCTATGACTGTCACAACTCAAAGTGGAAAAATATTTCCTTCAATCAATCAAGATGAATCTATACTTTCCACACCATTACCGACTACATCTAGTGAGGATTCATCTTGATCTCCTTCCCTGGTACATTGACCTTACAATAAATAGTCATTTCCAATGGATCTTAGTTAGGTTCAAAATCTTTTTTTCCAAGAAGACCCAAATTCTGAGAACACTCAATATTTTCACACCGAGTCTTTACATCTTGAATCCTTGCATTTTGGCAAGATGGCAGATCATAACCAATCAGGTGAGTTTAGCAGAACTGACCTATTTAAAACTTGGGGTAAGTCCCATTCTCAAGACCCCCATAATGATGTAGAAGTAGAAATCACTCAAGAAGAGATTGCACAAGCTCGTGCTAACAAAGATTTCTGTAGAATGATGGGAGTTCTCCTAGCTGAGGAGAAAGAGAAATACATTCTTGAACTAGCCAATCAAGGGGCTAAGTTACCTTCCAACTATAATGTAGAAACACTCGTTGAGAAAGATGAGGAAACTAAAAAATCCCATTTGCAAAAAGAAATACAAACTATGCAAGAGCAACTCTCTCAACTCTTGAAAGAGAAAGACAAACCTGTCACATAATTCACACTGGAAAGCATCTTTCCTTTCCCATTTGACAAAGATCTTTGCATGCCTCCTTTTCCCAAAGGATTTGAACCTCCTAAATATGACAAATACTTGGGTACATCTGACCCTCAAGACCATTTGAGAGAGTTTGGTTCTCTTTCCATTGAATTCATACATGACATAACCTATCTCATGTGTCTTTTCCCATGTAGTTTGGGAGGGTCAGCTATGGAATGGTTCTCTAGACTACCAACTAGCATCAAAACTTTTGACAAAATTGCCAATTTATTTCTAAAACACTATTCTCACAACATCCAACATCTGGTTCATATCTGAGATCTTTGCAACTTGAAAAAAAATCATGGGGAATCCTTCTTGGCATTTCTCCAAAGATGGAGACAACTTTATACATGATATTCTTGCAAGATACCCGAATCTAAAAAGTTGGACATCTTTCTCAATAATCTTCTCCCCAACTTTGGGTATCAAGTACAGCTACAAGGTCCTCTAACCTTTGATGACATGATTAAACAAGCTATATGAATCGAGACATTTATGATCAAGAAAGGAGAATTGACCTTACACAAGGAAAATAAACAAGGGTCTTCCTCTTCAAGCAAAGATAAACCCAAATTTCCCAACAAGAACCAAAATGTTGTGAATGATGGAGTTGTAGACAATGTGACTCCTAAGCCTTCCAAGGCTACCTTTAATCTCACTACCATGATGCAAGCGTCCAAAGCCACTAAACAGGCTGTAGTAGATTCCAAACTGAGTACTTCATGATTTTTTGGACCTAAACTTTGGGCTCCTAGACCCAAGCGTGAATTCGCCCCTTTAGGATAACCTCTCAAGGTGATTTACAAGACTCTCATGGACAACCATTTACTCACTCCACTGGATAATTCATGACCTTATGATCCACAACCAAGACCCTCTTGGTGGAATGAATCCGCTTATTGTGATTTTCAACAAAACAAAGGTCATAAAATGACTACTTGTCTTAAATTGTGGCATAAAATCCAGGATCTCATCGATAGTGAGGTTATTGTTGTGGGAGGTCACAACAAAAATTCTAATCACCAAGCTTTCAAAGACCCATTTCCTCCTCATGGAAAAGGTGAATCATCTAAAGGAAAAAATAGTGATGCTAAGGTCAACTATACATACACCAATAAAGACAATGTCATTAATATGGTTGAACCTGTTGATGATAAATATTGTAATGTCATCATTCTCAAGGGAAGGGAAGATACTTCCAAGTCCAAAACACCTTTCATTTTGTGAGGGTCGATGCCTCAGTCTTCTGGACAAGAGCAATCTCAAGTTAGTGCTAATTTTGTTACTCGATCTCGTGCTAAGATCATCATCAAAGGTCCTGAGACTTCTCTGTCTACATCAACTCAACCTTCAGACAAAGCTAAGTTTGACTCTACCAATAAGAATCCAAAAGTGGGTTCCACATCTAATGCTGCCAATTACAGCATTCTCAATCAATTGCAATGTACTAATGCTCATATAACTATTTTTGAGCTCCTAAAAATCTCCCCTGCTCACAGGGAAATCTTGGACAAAGCCCTCACTGAGGCAAATATCCCTCAAGATCTTGATCTCAACTGGTTTCAATCCATGGTAGGTCACTTGACCTCCTCACATTACTTGTCTTTCTCGGAGGAAGATGATCATTCTTTGAGTCACTTGCATAATAACCCTTTGCACATTGAAGTCATGATTAGTCCCAAGCGTGTTCACCGTGTTCTCATAGATAATAATGTTGGCGTCAATATTTTCTCTGCTAGTTTTCTTATTGAGTAAGGCTATGGTGAATATTGCATTGATGCTTGCAAAAATATTACTATTAAGGCCTATGATGCGGAAGAACATAAATCCAAGGGGCTAGTTGTGTTTCCAATCAAAGTTGGCCCTGTTGAACGAGATGTTATCTATCAAGTGCTTGACATTCCTTTGGCATACAATATTCTATTAGGAAGGACATGGATCCATGAAATGCAGGTTGTCCCTTCCACATACCATCAGTGCATTAAGTCCCCATTCCAAGGATCTGAAGTGACTATACCTGCTAATACACGCTATGATTGCAATGCCCTCACAAAATCTGCTGACATCTTTGTGCCTACCAACAAAGAATCCATTGAACTCCTTGAGAATAAATTAAAAGAAATGGAAAAGGGTTTGACACTCAAAAAAACTGATATGGGAGGATATTGGATTGAACCTGTGATATCTATTACATCTTTGCCTTTGTCTTCACGTTCTTTTGGGAGACCTTCTGAGAGCGCTAAACCTTCTACAGTTCCTCCTCCAACAAAGTATGGTGGTACCTTTGTACAAGCCAGAGTACCATTAGAAGAAGAAGCTGAAGACAGAGCTATCAAAGCTTGGATCTATAAAGGAGAAGACAATTCTAAACAAACCACTCCTCCTTATGACATAAAACCTATGCAATATGGAAAAGGTCTACCTATTATGCAACATTTTGGCTATAAAGTAAATGGTCCCATAGGTGTGAATCATAAGGGATTGATTGCACCACTTGAAGCTATTGGTTGTAGAACAGGTGACTCTATAGGTATAGGCTTCCAAAAACTCACATTTCAACTAGGGATAAACAAGTTTGTACCTCAAGAAGAGAAACAACCAACACCTAAAGAAACATCTAAAACTGAAGAACCTGAAGACAACTCTGATGAGGATAGTTTTCCTTATCCTATTCCTCCAGACCTGGCGGCATTCTTCACTAAGCTAGATAACTTTATACCATGTGTTAGTATAGTAGACACTGATAGCAATTTTGATAACACCACTTCCTTTGCTCCATTAACTTAGGAGGAGTGGAAAGAAATATATACTCTAAATCCAAGTCATCAGGGTGATTTATACATACCACCACACTTTCAAGAACAGTTTGACTAAGAATTCAAGTCACTTCTCATTACACAAGAGGCAGCTGATGTTAAAAACACTAATGAGGTACCTAGATCAAAAGGTGCTCATCTGACCATAGCAGAGGTTCTAGGTAGAACTCATCCCAACTGGGGACAAAGGGTTGATTTCACTCATGTTCTTGACATGACACCTAATGATGAAATGGACTCCCATGAATATGAGTTTGACAACTTGTCATATGCCACCTCTGACAGAGATATAGATACAACTAACACATATGAAAACCTTCTTGAAGTAGGTGAGGGGTCTAGTGTAAGGTCACACGAGTTTGACTCCCTAGATGTTAACATGTCGTCTACTACGGTCGCTAGGAATCAAAGGAATTCGAATATACCTCTGGATGAGATCGCTTTATGTCTTGACTTTCTTGTTCATGCCTTTGATGATTATACCATGAATGCACTTGAACCCATCACTTCTCTTTCACTTTTCCATCCTGAGCTTATAGACTGGAACTCTACCTCCCCATCTAATGAAGTCCTTATGTTTTAGAATGATTACGCTCTTGCCTATTACCTATACATTGTCAAACCTATAACGTCTTCCACTAGCGAAGCAAGTATCAACATGACTAAGGCTGACATCAAGTATCTTAGTCACAAAATAAAAAAGAAGAAAAAATAGGCACTCTGATGGTGAAAACCACATTGTGGCAGTATCAGAGCCTAAAATAGTCAAAATAAAAGATGTATCCAAGGGTGAAAACCTCTCTGAAGCGCCCGAGGATGAGATAATTGATTTGCTTCCAAGTCATTTTCAAGAGAGATCATCTGTGCTTATTGAACCAACTCAACCTATCAACTTGGGTACAGAGGCAGAACCTCAAATTATTCACTTGGCACAATCACTATCAGAGGAAGAAAGAGAGGAATTTACTACATTCTTTGGAAGCAAAAAGATAAACTTTGCATGGAAATATTCAGACATGTCAGGATTAGAACCTAATCTAATCATGCACCATTTTTCCATTGCACCAGGTGTCAAGCCCGTCAAGTAGAAGCTTTGAAAAATGCATCCACATGTAGCTCTACTTGTCAAAGCTGAATTGGAGAAATTGCTTAAAGCAGTGTTTATCAGAGTAATTGATTATGTAGAGTGAATCTCTAATATTGTTCTAGTATCAAAACATGATAAATCTATATGAGTCTACATAGACTTCAGAGACTTGAATTTGGCATGTCCTAAGGATGATTTTCCATTGCCTAATATTGATATGATCATAGATATTATAGCAGGGTATGAAATGTACTCACTAATAGATGGTTTCTCTGGCTATAACCAGATAAAAATTGCGCCAGAGGACCAAGAGAAAACTGCTTTCACATGTGCCTGGGGCACTTTCTGTTGGAATGTCACACCCTTTGGACTCAAAAATGCGGGTGCTACATATCAGAGAGCTGTCACCGCCATATTTCATGACATGATGCATAAAAAAATGGAAGATTATGTGGATGACACTTTAGCTAAGAGCATGCACTAAAAGAAGCATCTTACCGATCTAGGTCCTATACTAGATCATATGGAACAATTCAGTCTGAGGCTCAATCCTAAGAAATGTGCATTTGGTGCAACATCTAGAAAATTGCTTGGCTATATCATCTCTGCCAAAGGCATTGAAGTGGATCCTGCAAAAGTACAATCTATCATGGAAATGCCACCACCAAAAAATATCAGACAAATGAGAGGACTTCAAGGCCGATTGCAGTCTATCCGGCATTTTATCTCTCAATTGTCAGACAAGTCACAACCATTCACCAAGACTTTGCACAAGGGTGTGTCTTATCAGCGGAACAAAGAATGTGATGAAGGGTTCACACAAATCAAATAGTATCTCGCGAACCCACCAATCTTGATGCCTCCTATTCATGAGAATCCACTTATACTTTACATATCTGCTACGAATACATCATTGGGTATCCTATTGGCTCAAGAAGATCTGCACAACAAAGAGAGGGCTATCTATTACATTAGTCAAACTCTAGTCTCATCTAAAACAAAATATTCTACTATAGAGAAGGCTTACCTTGCAATGGTATTTGCTTCACAAAAACTATGGCACTATATGCTGGCTCATACTACACGCTTAATTGCTATAATTGATCCTCTAAAATATTTGCTCAGTAAAGCTACCCTCACAGGTAGACTAGCTAAATGGGTCATGCTTCTCAGTGAGTTTGATATTGAATATGTAGAAAGGAAAGCCATTAAGGGACAGGCAATAGAAGATCAGTTGGCAGAAGCACCTCTAGTAGATCATTGACCATTGCACATTGAATTTCCAGATGAGTCCATATTACTTCTCACACATCGATCATGGACTATGTTCTTTGATGGTTCATTTACCCAACAGGGGTCAGGTGCTGGAATACTTTTCATTACACCTCAAAGATACTCTTTACCAAAATCATATAAGATGTTGTTTCCTTGTACAAATAATATTGTGGAGTATGAAGCCCTAATCAATGGTATGAAGATCGCCCTTGAGTGGTGAGTAGACAAACTCAATGTTCTTGGAGATTCATAGTTAGTCATCAATCAAGTCAATGATATCTATCAGACAAGGGACGACAAGTTGGTGCCTTATAAATGGTTGGTTGATGACCTCAAAAATTATTTTACTCACATCACATTTCAACAAGTTTCAAGGGTAGATAATAAAGTAGCGGCTGCCATGGCTACTCTTGCCTCTATGCTACAGATGCCAGAAAATGATTTTTGACATGAATTCCTAGTGGAGACGTTACGCTACCCAACCTATGACTCCCCTAATTCCTGGATGATCTATTCTGTCATTGGACATGACTCATCTCACTACCATCATATCTTTTCCTACCTTTGTGATCAAATTTTTTCGGACACTTATACCTGGAAGGAGAAACGTCACTTAATCTACAGTGCTTCACGGTTTCTCATCATAGCTAACGAATTGTACAGACGTGGTCCAGACGGTACCCTCCTTAGGTGTTTAGAACCCGATGAGTCCAAATGTACATTAGTAGAGGTGCATGAAGGCATCTGTGGTCTCACTCTAATGGCCTGACATTGGCCCGTAAACTTATTAGAGCTGGTTACTATTGGCCAGATATAGAAAAGGAAGCTACACAGTTTGCTAAGTCTTGCAAACAATGTCAACTACATGGTAATCTGATTCATGCTCCAGCCAAGGAGCTTATTCCATTCATTATTTTCTAGTCATTTCAACAATGGGCCTTTGACTTGGTGGGTCAAATTTATCCCTCGTCCTCCAATGGACATAAGTTCATAATCACAGCTACAGCCTATTTTATCAAGTGGGTGGAGGTAGTCCCTCTCACCGTTGCCAATGACAAATTAGTAGCTATGTTCATTCTCAACTACATCATCTATAGACATGGTGTACCCTCAGCAATAATCACTGATAATGGAGGACAATTCAAAAATAAGGATTTGACAGAGCTATGCTCTAAGTTCAAAATTACTCAACATTGGTCTTCCATCTATTATCCTCAGGGTAATGGACAGGTGTAAGCATCCAACAAGACAATCCTTAAAATCTTGCATCGCACAATACACAAATTCAGATGAGATTGGCATCTCCAGATCAATCCAACTCTCTGGGCATATAGGACAAGCATAAGAACACAAATAGGGGCTACTCCCTATGCTTTGGTTTATGGAGCAGATGTTGTGTTACCAATTGAGGTTGAGATTCCTTCTCTGCGAGTCTCTCTAAAAGGCCTCATTACTAATGAAGATAATAGAATATCTCGGCTACAAGAGCTAGAACTACTTGATGAATGTCGACAAGTGGTGTTCAATCACCTTAGAGCATACCAGAAAAGGATTTCCAAGAGCTATAACAAGAAGGTTAGACCAAGGTATTTTCAAGCAGGTGACCTCATTCTGTGGGAGAACCCTAAGAATCATAAACATCAGATCCAAAAAGGGAAATTTGAACCAAACTGGCTTGGTCCATATATTGTTACTGTAGTTTTTGGGTCTTGTACCTATCAACTTTCTACTACTGAAGGAGAACAACTCAAAGAGCCCATCAATGCTCTTCATCTGAAATGGTTCTACAAATAAGACATCTTCAGTATGCTCATGTGTATACTAAAGTCCTGAAAAAATCCTAAAAATCTGAAAATGTCCTGAAAAAAATGATCATCTTAGTGAAAACCTAGCAATAGGCGCTTTGATGTATCTCCAAAAAAATTATATATTCCAAAAATACAAAAAAATAAAAAAATTGAAAAATACAAAAAAAAGAAAGAAAAAAAGAGAAAAAAAGTGCCATTGATGAAAACCTGGCAAACAGGCGTCATGGTAGCAAAAAAAAAAAAATTCTGCCAAGAAGGTGAAAATCTGGTAAATAGGCGCCTCTTTTTCCACAATTCTATATCTATCACAACACCACTTGGCTTTACGCATTTTCTTTCATGCATTGTTGTTTTCCTTCTTTCCTGCTTGCATTTGCTTTTCCGCATGCTTTCAATTTCCTGTCAAGACACCAACTTACATGGATTGAAACTGGTCATACCCTTAGGGCTACCCTCCTAGTCTTGGGGGCATTGTCCTATTATCCTTTTGGATCTTTTTTGTGATAGTCACTAGTGGTTCTCACTGCGTCTGCCTACTGTCACTTAGCTTATACTGAGTTCTCTCTCCTTGAGAATCTCCCTAACATCAGTCACCAGTGGTTCTCACTACATCTGCCTACTGATGTCTAGCTAATCCTATGATCTCTTCACTTGAGCATCTTTCTTGTGTCAGTCACTAGTGGTTCTCACTGCGTCTGTCTATTGTCATTGTACTATTGAGATTTCTCACATCTGTTACAGTTGGAGCTATACTCAAAAGCTCTATCTATCGACACTCGGTCTTGATTATTCTTTGCTTTAGTTTGTACATTGCTTTTGGTCACTTTTGTGACACTCTGGTTCCTTTGTGAACCCTCCTGACTTGACTTTGATTTAGTGCCATACGCTTGGGGGCAACCAAATCTAATTTTTCCTTGCAACATACATCAAGTCAGTCATCGTTACTTGGGGGAATGGGCCCCCCATTTGATCACCTATTTGGTTTACACTTGAGTCAGTAATCTTGTCACTTCTATAGGACAACTCACTACTAACACAAATTGGTGTTTTTCAACACCACCATACACAGTGTTTTTTAACACTATCTTTGGACACATCTATTTTTTTTAACACACATCGGATATCTCAAATGTAAACATCTATCGATAACAATCAAACACAATGCATGCACAAGCACAATGGTGTTTTTCAACACCTCTAAACATGAACACATTCGCAAAAATTTGAAACTGGCTGAGCTATGATTGAATATTTCTTTGTATGTTGTCTATTCTCATGGATTTCATTGATATTTTCTTTGTCTACTACTTTTTGGTGTAGTCTTGATGACTCGACAATGTCAAATAAATAGGGTGTATGTGATAAGAGCTCCCACACTAAGGTGGAATAGCCTCGCATCCCTCAATCTTGTTTATTTGTATGCCATGGTGAGGTCGGTACTCTCTCCTTGCCTGTTATTGCTCTATTTGTTATTGTTTTGTTTGTTATTGATCTATTTGTTTATGCATGATTGCACTCATGGTTATCTTGGCTTTGAATTCCTTGATACTGGTGTACTCTTGCAACATTAATTGGAAATAATGTCCAGGTCATCTTGGCTTTTGTGCCCTAGTGCTTACATTCGTTTCCTACATTTTATCCGATGAAGAGTCATATTCATATCCTTATGGTTGCATTGTGGCACCAGTAAGGGTTATATCAACTTTGATGCTCCAAAAAATGCTCAATGATGATAAATATATGATGGGTCTCACAACCATGTCCTAGAATTGCACTCTCATATTGCATCTAGCATAGGATTGCATTTTCATTCTAGACTTGCATTGTGACAGTAATTCAGTGTTCTCTTCATTGCATTCTCCTAGGTTCATACATTGGGGAGTTCTTCTTCACTATCCTGGTTTCATCATGATTGCACAAGTGTTCGATTCTCGCTCTCGATTCTTCACATGTTCTTTTGGTTAGCATTCATCGTCCTGCATGAGATGTTAGTACCATATACATTGCATATTCATAACTCATTATCATCTATACATTACATTAGCATTTTTAATTACACATTGCATTTACATAAATCATCTACATACATACATCTTTGCATCTAAACCATACATGTGCATTTCATACATCTACATATATTTAAAACATGCTCATACATTTGCATACATTCTAAATCATCTAACCATCTAAACATATAGGAAACATCTTATAAAACACAATCTGACACATGTGATGATACCAAAAGATGAGCTCATATATATATA
>MU227195.1:137745-149114 GCA_018584345.1 Thuja plicata | reverse complement strand
TCTCATCTATCTATCTATCAAAAAATAACTCTGGCCCTCTCCCTCATCACCTAGAGGAGGTGGAGGTGGGGCCATATCTGGTGGGGGTGGCACCTGTGCACCCTCTGACCCTCTGGCATAGGTCAAGAATCTCACAACCTGGGATGCCTCATCAGGTACCACCCCTATATACGACACATAGTAATATGCTGCTTGAGAAGTCTAGTGACATACCTCCTCCTGTGCTTCCCAAAGCTACTCTTGGAGATCTTGTATCTCCTGATCTATGTCCAAAAGTCATGCGTCTTGCACGGCCACCTATATCGTCAAGTCTCCAACCTATCTTGAGAGCTGTCTAACTCTCTCCTGAGACCACCGCTGTGGATCCTGTGGTAGATCCTGCGTAGGCTGATCCTCCTGCATGGGATCCTCCTACTATATCTCCTCTTGTAATGGTACCTGCTACTCCTTAGCTGTCGACTCAACAGTCCATCGTTGGGACTACCTCATACTACCGCTGCCACTGGCCCCTACATCCATCCCCATCTATCAGGTGGGGATGTCTACCTGTACTGTCCGGGGTCAGGGACCCTATTGTAATCCTAGCTATACACTCTACTGTGGTGGGGGCATCTACATCTTCTTTTGTACCATATGTGGCTATACTACATGCCCTCGACCTGCCATCCCGACCAGATCTGTAAACCTAGGGAATGGATGGGTAACAAAGTGCTCCCTGTACTCTATGGTCATGTCGCCATCTGCCACATCCCTCAGATAATCCCATTGAACTAGGGCCAAGGCTCGTATATTGATCATGGTGCGCCCTTGGTCTAGCTTCATCAGCTAGCCCCTCCGAATCTCATCCATGAATCATGCATACACTGTGTACTCCTGCGATATGTTTTGTGGATGACCGAACTATCGCCATACCCGCTTCTGCGGGAATCTCTCAATAACTATGATAGTGTGACCCATCATTGCTCGTGAACAAAACATGTGACTGAGCTGCTTTGCAACATCATCCCAGGCCTTTGTGAGTCTCCATGGCCTCCAGACTACTGCAGCTAAGTTGTCGAGCTGGGCTTGCCACTGATCTACCTTACCCAATGCTGGCTGGGTAATCATGCCCTTGTATCTACAAATATAAGGCTCTAGAGGCTGCCTCATGTCCTCACATATCGGCCTCGTCATGGGAAGATGCTCCCATGCCCATACCTGTAATATGAAAACTCCAGCTACCATACTCTTCGCCTCTCAATAGGCGATCTCATGCATCTCATGATACATGTGTGCTAGCATGCACTGACCCCATCCATAATGTCGAGGCCATGCTAACATCTGCTGAAGCATCCTATCCTAGCCACACTCCAGACCGTGCTTTCCATGATCAGGCATCAGGTAACAACCAAGAAAGCAGGCTAACACCACTAGTAACCTGTGGGTGGGTCCATACTCACTGATCAGATCCTCCCACGTGATTGCCCTCCCCATAACCAGCTCATCCTGTAAGATCTCCCTCAATGCTAGTGTCCCCAATATGGGCTATGCCTCATACTCTACCCTGGCACCGTGGAATCGTATCATTAGAATCTGATAGATGTCCTCGGGGGTCACAGTCATCTCCCCCTGTGGCAGATAGAAGGTGTTCTTTTCTGAATGGAAACCCTCAACCAATGCTCCTAACAATCCATGATTTACCTAATTCTCAGGTACATCACATAATGAACTCAAACCTAGAGTACCCAGATGCGTTGTCTCTGCATCATCAAGTTGTGATACTAATCTGCTAATCACCGGGTGGTGTGATCGAAAGGCAATGTCTGGAAAGTCGACCTGCAAGACATGCAAACAATAGTACATGATCAGTAATCTGAGATAATCAAAGCATATCGAGATATTAAAGCATTAAAGACATCCTACAAATAGTAACAATGCTAACACAAAAGCTATTGGATGCGAAACAGACTGATTTCATGTTCTAATTGTTCACCTTTTACCATGCAAAGAAGCAGATTTTTGCGTGACAAAGTACTCTTTTGCGTGAAGAATTTTTTTGGATCACACGATACTAGACCTTTGTGCGAAGTTTTGTGACTTGTCGCACAAAAAAACACCCAATGGAAGGGTTTTTCACGCGAACTTGGGTACTCTCTCGCACGATCTTTCCCACTGAATGGCGCGAAAAGGTGTTTTATCGCACGAGATTTCCCTACGGGTCGCGCGAAGAAACTACTTCTTCGCGCAAAAACCCGCGGACCCTTTCCAAAAATGCAGAAAAACAATAAAAAATTGACCAAAATTGATCAAATTTGAATTGTAGAGAGGTTTATCAGCTACTTACTAGAGGTCCGTACGCTGCGGGCCGGCTATGCCTCCTAGATCGCTCAAATCGGTGCGTGCTGTAGGGGACAACCATTTTCGCTCAAAGCTCCATTTTTCAAAGTCAAAAGGTTGAAATGATTTGAAAATGACCTTTTCGTCCTTATATAGGTTTTGACCTAATTTTTTAAAGTGCTCCGCTTTGTGCGGAAACTTCACCATTACCTAATTTGATCGCTCTGAATCCATTTTCGTGATCAAAATCAAAATCTGACACTTCTATATAGCTCAAAATTGAATTTTAAAATTTTTGGGACCGACGCGATCGGACGCTTTTGCAGTCAACTTTCTAACATCACTTTCTTGTCAAAATCTTATCTTATCATCATTTTCTCAAATCTTTGACTTTTTTCCTCAAAAGTCAACTCTAGTCAACCCTAGTCAAACTTGGTCAACCAAACCTCAAAATCACTCAAAATTGATTCTGAATCTTCTAAATTCTTCCATAATCTATTCTGAGATCTTCTTGATCTCTAATTCAACATCTATCTGTGATTTTTCGCTCTCCATCATCTTTATGACGTGTCATCTTTCCCTTTCGCTCCCGATGGGGCAGGATGATTACATCATTGAATCTATTCCAGTCAATCTGATCTGATTTTCAAAAGTCCTCATTGCTAAGGGGCATCTTGTCACTTGGGGGCATGTTCAATTTTTTGTACTTCATAGTCAAAACTAGATACTCCATAATCAATAAGGGCATCTTCATTCCTTACATCTTGTCATCTATTAAGTATCTGAACAATCTAACTCAGATTCTTGAGGATCAAGCTCCGTTCTAGAGATGGTTCTCAAAAAACTATCTTTTGGGACAGGTATTGGGGCAATCTAACCCTGACTCCTGATAATCAAGCTCCGCTCTGGAGATAATTCTAAATCTCTATTTACTATCTTTTGAGACAGGTATTGGGGAAATCTAACCCTGACTCCTGAAGGTTAAGCCTCGTTCTGGGGATAGCCTTGTGAAAGATGTCAACCTAACTAGTGTCTTGGCAATCTAACCAAGATATTGGGGGACTAAGATTCATTCTGGAGATAGTCCTAAAATCTCTATTGATTGTCTTGTTGGACAGGTATCGGGGCAATCTAACCCTAACTCCTGAAGGTTGAGCCTCGTTCTGGGGACAGCCTTGTGAAATATATCAAATCTATTAAGTTTCAGGGCATTCTAACCCGGATCCCCGAGGATCAAGCTTTGTTTTGGAGATGATTCTTGAAATCTTAATCTATTAGGTGCCAGGGCATTCTAACCCAGATCCCTGAGGATCAAGCTTCATTCTGGAGATGACCCTCGAAAACTCTACTTGATCGGCATCTCGGCAACCTAACCTAGACTTCAGAGAGTCAAGCTCTATCTTGGAGATGGCTCAGAAATCTTCATCAATCGATCTTTGCATCATTAATGTTAAAATCTATTCTTCTGTGCTTTAGGCATCAGACTATTCTTTGAATCAATGCACTGCTCGCACATCAATTCAAAGAGGGGCAAAATGTAACACCCCAAAATTGGCATCTTGCAACCCTAACCAATTTTGTTGCATTTTTCATTCCTCTAAATCATCAAAGTCCTATTGTACTAGGCAATTCTGAGTTTTGACTGACTCTACTCGACCTGAGTGTAAAATGCAGAAAATCCTAAATCTGCATTAATCATACATTATATTCTTAAATATCTATTAGCTAAACAAACCCTATGATTGAATTAATTTAATTATAAAGTCCTAGCACTTTAATTAAATTAAATTCACCCCTTTTAGCTAAAACACATAAAAAGGGAATTAAAATAATATTTAATTATTAAATAAATATCCTCATTTCAATAATTGAATTTAATTATTCAGATAATTGAGAAAAACCTATTTATGAGGCCATATTTATTTAATTAATTGGATATTCTCTCAAAAATCTTTCTTCTGTTCAGAAATGGAAACTTTGAATTAATGTGCTTTAAAGAGAAAGAAAACAATTAAAATCAAATAAAACACTTAAAATCAAAGGAAGAAAACAGTTCAAGCAAAAGGGAAAACAATTTATTGTATTATTTTAAATAAAGCTTTCTAATTTAACTTTGTTTTTCTATCTGTTTTATTTCAAAGAGGAAAGTTTCTATTCTGATCATCTCTGAGTCTATAAAAGAATTTTCATTCCTCATTCAAAACCCCACTCACTTTCATGCATTGTTAGAATATTGAATTATTGCCACATTTCTTGATAATCTCATATAGAATAATTTCATTATTGCAATAGATTACTTTCAATTTCTAGAATAATTGCATTGAAATCATGTCTTAGATTAATCTCACATCTTTCAATTCTTAGAATAATCATGCATTGCATTTGCACTCATGGCGAAAAATCCTTCGTTCCTAGATTGGTCTATGGTTGTGAGACTCTCATTCTGAGAGCTATTTTGAAAACCCCGTCTAGACAGAAGGCAACATGTCGAATCATGTAGGTAGACAGGATGAATAATCTCATATTTAGTCTTGTGTGTATCTGATGAAGAAGGACTATGTTGAAGTGTATGGTGAGTTAACAAGGCCAAATTTACCACATACATTAGGCTCTGATACCAATTTGATAGAGGTGTTCTCCACAAAGTAATCTTGACTCACTACTATTCCTTTCCCTATATCTAATATGGATTCTTCTCAAACCCTAATCCAAGGGTGGAACACTTTGTTCAACAACCCCTCAATCCAAGAACCTCTCTATCAATTATGACTTCATGCTTCACTAAATCTGTTAGGGTGGATTCCACAAATCCTATGCAAATCACTCATAGAGTCTAGAAAGATTGTGATCATTTCATATTAGGTAATTTGACTCCATTCTTGAAGGTTTAGAGGTATATTTCATCCATTCATCAATCAAATTCCTAAAATCTAGGAATAGGGCTAGTGGTTTCTTGTAGCCCTATCTAGGCTTCAAAATTGGATTAACTCACAAAATTTACAAACAAGACCCCAACCTCCTATTGGATTCAGATACCCTTTTGGAAAAATCAATAGATTCCTAGGGTTAGGGGTCCTAAATCCATCCATATAGTATCTTGATTCCTTAGGGACCGTGTCCCTAAAAGTAGGGCTAATTAATCAAATTGAAGCAAATCTTCTCAAAACTAGATGAAATGGATTCATCGGTCTCCACCACTATTAGAAATAGGAAATACTCAGAGGAGAGGTGAATCAGTATTTCACAAATGTTTTCCCAAATATAGATATAATTAATTAACTTCAAACTTACAAATGAAACTAAATGAATATATTGAACAATAAGAAAAAACAATAACACAAATGAACTCATAACACCATAAT
The DNA here is from genome assembly GCA_018584345.1 of Thuja plicata. Taxonomy (NCBI): domain Eukaryota; kingdom Viridiplantae; phylum Streptophyta; class Pinopsida; order Cupressales; family Cupressaceae; genus Thuja; species Thuja plicata. The sequence continues at coordinate 143,436 of MU227195.1, read as the reverse complement.
TGTTATCGAGGAAACCGTGGGCAAGGGAAAATCCCGGTGGGGATGGTACCCACAAGATGATCCAATAATAAAGTATCTCGCAAAAGATATTGACCATGTTAGGAGTCTATTACAATTGTAGTGATCATTATCCTTGTTAGAGGACTAGGATTAGAAGCCTCAACTCTACATTAGGAGTTGGTATTACAAAATAAGATTGTATGCAAGCTGAGTCCACTGCCCAAACATGCATTATACAATGATAGTTTTAATATAAAAGATGGCTAACAAAAATTTTGTTGCTTGCTGAATATATTCAATATTTTTATCTATCTTTTAATATCTTCACAAAACTTGCATTTCTCTGATCTAAAATCATACTTCTCATATCACATCAATACTTCTCATAGTATCATCAATTATCATTCAAGTCTTGTTTTTTTAAAATGAACTTCACATTTACTTTCCTTTATACAAAATAAAATACTTAAGTCAGCTTACACATTTCAAAACATAATATCAATCCTTGCTGACTGAGGGTTAAAATCTAGGATGTCGTCCCTAACTAGTTAAGTCATTATTTTGAAAACAAAAATCCCTTAACCCAAATTTATCAAATACTTGTCACTGCTATGTTTTGTCAGCTTGGAGTATCTCTATTAAATCAATCATACCTTTGTCTATATTGTCTTTACAATAAATCTCTCTTAGATATAGATTCAATATACTTCATATATGTTATACTCAAGCTCACATGCTTTGGAATTATTTCTATGAACCTCGCTAACAAAAATAGTCTTTGTTCAGACTGTTATACTTAGACAATTTTATAAAAACTAACATACAAAATTGTATCTTCAAGTAATATTGTCTCCATACTAAGTATATATTACCATAATGACAACATCATGATATCCTACTTAACCAAATTGTAAACAACCACTGCACTAAAGGTCTTGGAAAGTATCAAAGACCACTCTCCAACACTTGGATTGTACTACCCAATCCAACCCTGCAAAAAACAACACTCTGCTCCTCTTTTCCCCTAGTCGGGCTATTACCAAGGTCGCCTAGGGTAAGAGCTCATATTTCACCATTGATAGCTCTATAACTAAAACCAAAAGGAAACATATGTACACTAGTTCCTCTTTCATTCCTCCAATGCACATTAATTTTCCATGGTGGGAAATCCCTAAGGAGCAATTTTTACTATGTATAGTCCAGACTGGTTCAGAGAACATAGAACTGGAATAAGATTTACCTATAACCTCAAAATGAAAACTATTAACCATACCACTCCACATAGAACCAGGAAAAAATCAACAAAATCTAATTACATTGGAAAGTAACCTGATTCAATCCATCAACAATGCTATTCAACTTCAAAGCACAAAAAATGTCACTGTACAAAATCTGCAACTTTGTTATTGAATGTAAATGTAAAAAAATAGAATCCAACCCTTGGAAAAAACCATGAAATTCATTAAATATGATTCCCCTTCCTAGGACAACCTCTCAAATTTATCTACCACCGATTTTGGACAAAAAGAAACTTTTGTGAAAAGTTGTCGATCAACTTTTAAAAGTTGTAGTTTTTGACAATTCTGTCTTTTCAAGTTTCCAAATTCATGATTGGATGACATAAAGTCATAAAACATTCCCAATGAATCAAAAAACTCCAAAAATTTCTTCCAAGGATTTTGACTACACAATTCACATTTTGACTCATTTTGTCCACTAGGATATTACATAGGTCACTTGGACCAAAAACCTCACAACTCAAACTCAAAAACTCCTAAATAATTCTAAAACCATCCTAAACTTCCCTAAACTAGCTTAGAAACTAAGAGAAAACATTAAAAAAAATGAATGGATGTGAACCCTAGGTGTTTCTGCTTTAGGGGTGAATCAGTCCAAAAAGGTAATGAACATATTCAACCACCGATATAGGTAATTGCACTATTAACTTTAAAACAACAAAGCATATAACTAAAGTAAACAAATAAAATTTAACAATATCAATCATCCACAATATTAACACACATAACACAAATACTTTGTCATGGAAACCCTTGTGATGCAGAGAGATAACTGGAAACTCATCAATCGCTAGGATCTTGACGATCCAATCTCCCTTCAACAAATGAAAAACTTGTCAGAGGCAAATATCATCTTTAAATAAATGAACTATATATGATAGGCTTCTCTATCAAAGTATGCTTGGTCCCTTAACCATATATTAAGGTAAAACCCATACTCTTTTCATCATTATCATAGATTAACCAATAGACACTTGGTCATATCCACACTCTAGATTTCAAATCAACAAATATTGATTCATGCAAAGTTCATTCTCTACAACTTAACAAAACATCATCTTTTCCAAGGTAATCAACCACATTCAATCAGAAAAAATCTTTTGCAATATATTTAACACCATTGCTAATCAAATAACAAGAGTTTCCATTGTCTGTGATTGTCCTAGTTTGACAGTGTTTATACTTTATACTTTTATTCACCACTTTCATTATAGACCTAATATTTATGATCCCTCCAGTGGAGTTGTTCAAAACTAGATTTTTTAAATAATATCCAAAGGATAGAAAAATACAACAGTTGAATTGTGAGATATCGCCCCCGTACAGAGACCCATTTTTACTATCATAAACCAGATGTAGAACATCAAACCCTACCTAGGGTATCTCATATCTTTCTCGAACCACATCCAAATGAAACCAAACCAATTTAAAATTAACCATTTTTTAGTCTATTTTCATAATCTATAAGCCATTAATTTATCTAATCCATATATCATTTGACAAGCACAAATCACTGCCTGCAACTCTAATGGAGATCTTTAAAAACCAGTTTTCATTCAAATCTACATAACTTTCACAAATCTAAATGAAAACAACTCAAACAAAAGTTAACTGAAATATACTTCACATATCGTTCCAATGAATCTATTTAGGTTCTCAAACTCCAAATGTGTCTGTACAAAATGATGTTGTCATGCCCAAAAGTTGGGCAAAAACACACGAACAAAATTTTTTCTTTTTAACACACAAAAATAGGATACCCAAACAAACATAAGGGTAACATGTGCACGCAAACGGTGCAGAGGGACAAATGAAACCAAAAAAGGTCTCAAGGAGAGGAATAGCTTTCACAGCTATCCTAAAGGATGTCTAAAGCTCAAAACTGGATCTGCACGCAAACTGAGGTAGTTGACCAAGAGTCAACCAGAGTTGACCAAAAGTCAATCAAACCCTAGATTAAGCGAAGGGACATGACAAGGGACTACTAAGCTCTAAGAAGTCATAGATGCACAAATCGAGGCAGTTGACCAAAAAGTCAACCCATGTTGACCAAAAAGTCAACTGTCTCCAAAGAGCATGAAACTAGAATCTAAGGTTCTAGAGAGTACAGGGATCACCTGGTGAAAAAGAAAAGTTGATCGGAGAGAGGTTTGACCACGGTTGACCAAAAGTCAACTGTGCACGACGTAGGTCAAAGGGTAGCGATAATGCCCTTAAAAGGTGCATATTGCAAAGATAAGGGTTGCATAATCCCTTAAACAAGAAAATGTTATCTGGGTAGTAATTCCAAAACAAATAAATTGATTGGATAATTAGATTTCTAAACATTATAATTATATACCTAATTATCAATATCCCTATCAAAGAAAAAATTAAAGTCCTAACATTATATTTATTTAACATACAATATTAGAATTTAATCTATCTAATATTTTAAGGAAATACAAATTTAAAATTTACTTTAGCAACCTAATGAAAATTTTAAATTTAAATCTAATAACGATAACAAAATTTAAATCACGAAGTTTTATACTAATTCTAATTTTAATGAAATTCCTTCTACAGATGACTAAATCTATAATAAAGCGTATCAAAAAAATAAGATATTATCTAACAAAATCAAATCTAAACTACATATTTATATTGAATCTTTAAAATAAATAATGATCTTATTAATAAAAAGAACTCAATTTAATTTAAATATATATATCCTAAATACCATTACCAATCTTTACTAAAACTAAAGCTAAATGAAATTAAATAAAATATCCTATAAACCCTTATCTTCAACAATAATATACATACATATATACAAACCAATTCATAAATAAATGTAATCTAATTAAATTGCTATATATAGAAAAAAAAGATATCCTATATTTAAATTACCTCCAATCACTAAATTAAAAACCCTAGGAGGAAAATCGAAATGAAGGGGGGAAAGAGAAACGCAGAGGGTAGCATTTTACTATCACCAGCGGGCGGTCGAAAACACAAAGGCGGCAGCGGTGTTTACCGGCGGCGGAGAGAGGTGGTTCCGGCGGTGGCTGTGGGTGGGGAGCCGACAGAGCAGTGCCCTCCACGCCACTGCTGCCCACAACGGTGGACGGCCGACGCCGCTCACCCACTGTGGTACATAGTGGAGTGGGGGCGGCGCCCGCACGGCCTCCTTTGGTACAAGGGGCTGGGGAAGGGCTTCAGCCCTCCCCGCCCAACAATTTTTTTAAAAAAAAAATTTTAAAATTTTTTTTTTTTTAAAAAAATAAATCTGCACAGCGCCATGCGCGTTAGACTTTTATAATTTATTAATTTATTTAAAAAGATTGCAATAAAGAATTTGTTTTAATAAAAAAAATATGTTTTTAATTTTTGACTGGTGAAAAAAAATATGGAAAAAATCTTTGTATAACTAAAAACAGGGAGTATTAGAAAAATAATTTTTTTAAATAAAAATACATGGTTGCATTTTATAATTTATGCTCATCCTAATGGCAAATTAAAATATCAATTTCGAGCCAAAATTTTTTTGACTAAGTTTTTCAAATTTTTATAAAAAAAAATTTAATTGAGAGGAAGGTATTAATTCCTCCTTTCCATTTACTCAAGAACATTACAAAATTAAAATAAGGATCTATTTAGTTATCAGATTTTAAATATGCTTAAAGAATAACACTCTCTTAACCATTCATGTGTTTGAACAATTCATTCCAAGAACTTAGTATAATGAAACCATGGAAGTGCTCATAAAGTTTAACACCTATGAATGTAAAGTCAATTAATTTTGTTGAGCATAAAACAACAGTGACATTTCAAGGATCTCTAAACTTAATATAAAATAGAATGCGTTTGCACTATCAAATAAAATTTCCATTGAACCTCCATGTTAAAATATGGTAAGAAATTTACAATAATATACGTCTACAACTACAAAATGGTCTTAATACCAAAATTGCAACACTGAAGATTTCCCAAATAAAATATAAGTTACAATCTGATAATCTTTTCGGTCATACTCTTTCCCACATAAGGGTATCATGCATCTTCGATATCCATCAGGTACCTAAAACAAGATGAGGTTGACCATGGAGGCTCACCTCCCAAACTAGGCCTTACAAGGCCACCCCCGAGCTTGGGGATCCAATCTGGAACGGGTCACAAACAGAAACACCCAACAAGCAGGAAAGAAAATGGAAAACTCAAGCACAAGAAAGCTTTTCAACATCAGGATGGGCAAGAGGAAGTATCTCCAAGAGACATTCTAGAAATAGGGGTAGTGGTAGACCTCACTGAAGGAGAAAGCCAAGAATACATAGAATACATAAGCCTCACATGGACTTGATAAGGACCATCTTTACAAGATGTTGTCCTGAATAACCTCCTTATACCTCCTAAA
>MU227195.1:124866-136897 GCA_018584345.1 Thuja plicata | reverse complement strand
CCATGTCAATAATTAAATTACAACACTTGCCAAATTTGGCACATAAAATTAAAACATTAGACATGACTTAATAACATGAACATTTACTAATTTAATAACACACATGCAAACCACGTTTACAAAATAAAAACATAACAATGAGGTCAATGTCTCTTTATATAGACAGGACCTTGGAAAGCATGGGTATTTACATAGGTTCCAATACTGGGTCCTCGATTTAGATCCATGGCCAACTTTTCCTGCACACTCAATGCACACATCAGTAGATCCAAAACACATGATATGAAACATAACATAACGTCAATAATATAAGTAAGCATATAAACCAAATTGTATTAGAATTGAAACATCCTAGCATTGGTTTCCTAAACCAAATTCATCATGTTACATTCATACATTTAGATCCATATAAGTCATCAATATAAGCTGAAACTAAATCAGAACATAAACATCTCGGAAGTACCCTGATTACAAAATCAGGTGCCGAATATATAACACAGGATTCCACCAATCCTCAAATGTATAGAAAGTCTTTGATAGTCAAAGTATTTCAAAGCATAAACTACTAAAAGCATGGGAACAAAATAGTAAAACTACAACAGTCTAATGTAGGTCTCACAGATGCAATCTGACTGTAGTCAAGGAATCTGAAATCTGCAAATACCCACTTTCACAAAAATTCTCATAACTAAATCCAAATTGAATGAAATTAATCCAACCCAAAACAAGAAGGAATTTTATTCATTAGATTATCAAAATGTACATAACATACATGGTTTCCAGGCTGTATATGGTCATACAAGGCTTGGAAACAACTGAAAATTTGAAAAACCAATCAAAATGGCTATATGAAAACCTCTAAATTACTCCAAAAATGTTTCCTTCTTCTCATATTGATTTGGAATGACCATTAAAATTATTTTATAGTGGTTTTGGTGGTTTACAACTTTCCAACCTCCTTTTAAACCATCTCCTTACATTGTTTTAAATTATTATGCACTTTCTTGAGAATATTTTATGCATTTACATTTTTGCATTACAACTTTTACAAATTTAACTCCAAACTTAAAAATTATTTGTATGGACACTTGAATCACCCTAAAATAGACATTTTACATCAATTTTAGCCTTTTTTTAGGCATTCTTTCATATTTTGACCTTCTGAATCAGGTTCCCCTACACCATAATACCGGCCTTGAAAGCTTTCCAAGTCTCTTGGAAAAGTGAATGCAATAACTTGCAAAAAATTTGACTGCAAATTGCATCTTGAACTTTGGCTTCTTCATACCAATTGATACAGAGAGATAACTAGAAACTCATCAGTCGCTAGGATCTTGATGATCCAATCTCCCTTCAAAAATGAACAACTTGTCAGAGGAAAATATCATCTTTAAATCAGTGAACTATATATGATATGATCCTCTATCAAAGTATCCTTGGTCCCTTAACCTTATATTAAGGTCAAACCAATACTCTTTTCATCATTATTATAGACTAACCAATATACACTTGGTCATATCCACACTCTAGATTTCAAATCAACAAATACTGATTCATGCAAAGTTCACTCTCTACAACTTAAAAGATCATCATCTTTTCCAAGGTAATCAACTACATTCAATAATAAAACATCTTTTGGAATCTATTTAACACCATTGTTAATCAACTAACAAGATTTTCCATTGTTTGTGACTGTCCTAGTTTGACAGTTGTTATACCTTGTATTATGTTATTCACCACTTTCATTATAGACATAATATTGACGATCTCTCTGATGGAGTTGTTCAAAATTATACTTTTTAAAACATATCAAAAGGATAGAAAAATCCAACAATAGAATTGTGAGATATCGCCCTCGTACGAAGACCCATTTTTACTATCATAAACCAGACGTAAAACATCAAACTCTACCTAGGGCATCTCATATCTTTCTCAAAATACATTCCAAATGAAACCAAACCAATTTAACGTTAACCATTTTTTAGTTTAGTTTCATAATCTATAAGCCAATAATTTATCTAATCCATATATCATTTGACAAGCACAAATCACTGCATGTAACTTTAATGGAGATCTTTAAAAACCAGTTTTCTTTCAAATCTACATAACTTTCACAAATCTGAATGAAAAAAACTCAAACAAAAGGTAAATGAAAGACACTTCATATATATTTTTAAAGGATCTATTTAGGTTCTCAAAATCCTCCAAATGTGTCTGTACAAAATGATGCAATCTGACTGTAGTCAAGGAATCTCAAATCTGCAAATACCCACTTTCACCAAAATGCTCATAACTTACCTTAAATTGAATAAAATTAATCCAAACCAAAATAAAAAGGAATTTTATTCATTAAATTATCAAAATGTACAGAATATACATGGTTTCTAGGCTGTGTATAGTTGCACAAGGCCTGGAAACAACTGAAAAACCAATAAAAAAAGCTATATTAGAAAACCTTGAAAAATTACTCCAAAAATGTTTCCTTCTTCTCATATTGATTTGGAATGACCATTACAATGATTTTATAGTGTTTTTTTTGGTTTACAGATTTCCAACCACTTTTTAAACCATCTCCTTACATTCTTTTAATCATTATGCATTTTCTTGAAAATATTTTATGCATTTGCATTTTTGCATTACAATTTTTACAAATTTAACTCCAAACTTAACAATTATTTGCATGGACACTTGAATCACCCTAAAATAGACATTTTACATCAATTTTATCATTTTTAGGAATTCTTTCATATTTTGACCTTCTGGATTAGGTGCCCCTGCACCACCTTGTAAGAGGGAAAAAGCATGGTGGGGATGACACCCACAAGACCAAATACTACAATAAATGAGTTTTCCCTATTAGAAGCTACAAATACCCTTTCTGAGGGTTCACCTTGTTAGGAGTGAATAGTACATTGTTAGGAGAAATAAAATTAGTTATGATATACCTCACTAGAGGATTTCAAACCTTAATAACCAAGCTACCTTGTTAAAGGATTTAAAAATAAGAACCTGTTAAAATTTACCTTGTTAAGGGATTTAACCTGTTGCAACTTATAGGGAACAACAAGAAATGTTTATCTATAGAATGGCACTAACTCTCTATCAGATCCTTTCTACTCCTTTCTTTCCTAACACTATACGTGTCTTTGTACCTTCAATTTACGAATTCCCCATCTGAACATACGATTGCAACCCTAAATAAAACAATTTAGTTCTCCTTATATAGACCATCATTAAGTCACACAAGACCTAGAACTTTCCACCACAGTTGGCTCAAAATATTAGCAAACCTTCTCAAAATAAGTATCAACAAATTCCAATATGTCATCCTCAAGTGTATTACTATTATTAAAATTAATATGCCAGCCTCGGATCCACCTTCTTAATCAAATTAATTTGATACTTTAATCGGTGATTGGATAGGTAAACTATCTTATCATTCAAACCATAATTCATTCAAAACTTGAGATAAATTATTGTGGTATGAATTATGGATTCCACATACCATATGCATATTGTATTGTATTTATTATAGAAACATATGAATATTTCATCAACTCAGCCACTACCTCATCATGTCTCATATTGTTCTTCTTGAACACCTGTCAACATACATAGTTAATCTTCCCTTTACCAATCATGAACACTTCTTACCGGTCACTACAATCATGATAAATGAATAAATTAACATCAATGACAACTAATTATTCCTGGAATCATGACCTCTCTTCATATCTCCTCCAAGACTACCATAATACCAACAATCTCCCCTTTTTGCATTGATGGAAAAAACTTATGATTTGCATAACTCTGTAAGTATAATTTGCACTGAAAATCTTATACTCTCCTTTCCTCTATACATTCTCTCTACTCATTCTCTTCTCATCTTTGTCTACTCAATCTCCCCCTTCTTGTCAAAAATGACAAAGAATCATATATTAAAATTATATTTTGTCAAAGAAATCCTTGAAGTCTGTCTTTGCAGACTCTAATGCCTTCTCCTGTGAATCTTGTAAATGCTCCATAGACACAAATTTTTCATGTATAACTAATTCTAATCCTTCTAAATAAACCAAAGTACTCACCGCTAGTAGACTAAGTGTGTTCTCTACATGTTTCACATGTTTTTTCATAAAATAAAGAGTGGGGGCCAAATGGGTCTGCATCTCCATCAGTGTAATAATTATTTTATCTTGCTCGCTTTGCAAATGCCTCACTGTGTGAGTAATAAGTTTGAGCTTACCACTAAAATTTGATGTTGAACTAGAAATGGTTTCAAACTTTACAATCAACGTATTAAGCTTCAGTTGAGAATTATCTCTCTTTCTCTCAAGGTCTTCTATAAAAGTTGTAAACTTAGAAAAATTTACAAGTATCTGTCCTATCTCTTGTGGGATTTCCTTCACCTTATTCACTTGAATTTTAAGTGGCTCTATATCTACTGAAATAATCTCTCTCAAATTATCATCTTGTATCTTCTCATATTATTTCATGGCCACCTTCATTGGTGCATTCTCCATGTGTGGTACTTGATCATCAATATCCTTGACCAATATACCCAGTTGATCAATAGAATTATCTTGTTTGCTATATCCCACACTAGGTACTGAATTCCTAATGATGTTTCTGGCTCCTTTTAGTATTCTTACCTTGTTTTTCTTTCCCTTCAATCTATCTCTTTCTTATTTCTACTTAATCTTATAAGAAATTTTCAATAGTTCCTTAGGGCTCATCTGAGTAATATCAATAGTTATTTTCATTTCTTCATCTTTAATTTATTCTTTATATTCTTCCTCGAAACTAGTTAAAGTTGTTGTTTTTCTCTTCTTCAATGTGCTACCTTCATCAGTTAGATTTAGTTTCCTCTTCACTAAAATTTAATCCTCATCAACCTTATGTCCTTCATCATTTTTTTTGTCACTTCCTCATTAATCTTCTCTATAGGTGCTTCAACGTAAGTTTGAATATCAATATTCTATATCTGTTGGGATATCAGAGATAACATTATCTATGACATAATTGATATCTTCCTTTGTTGTTTCTTATGCTTTACATTTCCCTTCTACTGATCCTTAAACCCTCTAGCACATCTCTTACTGATTGTATTTCTCCAATGAGAGTTCTTGTAACTTTGTTTCTTATCTTAAATTCTCATCTCCTTGCTTCAACCATTAACTTTACCTCTTTTATAGTTAATTCAGGTTGCAAAAGTGCAAGTTCCTATTTCATCATTACTCTATCAATATTCAGAGATTATCTCCATCTTTTTTCAATTTCCTTGTATAGTTTCTTTGGTATAGCCTTTAATAGTTAACTCAGTGCTTTGCAAAAAGTATGTAGACTTTCTACAACAACATATTATATCTTTGTTTTCTCTTCATTGTCAAATTTATCAAACTAAGTCCACACTTCTATCATTCTTCCATATTCCTTAATATCTTTAACAATGATGTCAAGAATAACAATATTGTCAATTTTGTAAGTTCCCTCAGTAGGCTTTCCTACTATAGTGGACTTATTTCCACTAGCTCTCAATTCCTTTTGATCCTTGTCAAATTTAGTTTCAAGTCCTTCTTCTTCAACCTTTTCCTTACCTCCTTTCTTATTATTTGAATCTTTATAGCCTGATTTCATTTATTTCTTTCTTGTGTAAGTTTTTTGAATGGTCTCAGGTGTCTCCTTTTATTTCTTAGTCAAAATAGGAGTAGTAGATGTAGATTTAGTTTGTTTTAGTACTCAACTCCTAGTTACTCTCTGAGGTGTAATCTCTTCAACTTCAACTTTAATATCCTTGGCTTTTAAAGTAGCAGGTGTGCCTACCTCCTTACTCTCCATTTTCTTTCTAAGTTTTATCATCATTTTAGGTTTTATGTCACTCATTTTGGCTAGATTTTCAACTTGTTTCCTAATATTTCTTTGAATTACCGATGCTCTTAGTTGACGATGAATTTTCAATCATGACTCTTCATAGGTTCCAAACCTAGGTTTTGAAGTATCAATTGATTTTGACAATAAAAATTAGCATGAATAGTGACTAAATCACCATCAACTTTATAACCCATACCTGGTATCCAGTATGCCCTAGGTTTCACTGCTTGCAACATATAGGTATTTGTATCTATTAGAAAATAGATATCATCTTTATACTTTTCAAAAATACCGGTTGAGATTATTTCTCTTAAGTGCATTTTTCCTTGAAAATATTTAAAATAACCCTACATAACCTTATTAAAATATTTTTCTAAAGTACTAATAAACTGCTTAATCTGCATTACTATCTGTAATACCCACCTCTTAGGTTGCTTTTCAGTTGTGGATGCCAAACTCTTTCAGGCATTTTGGATGTATGTGTGGATTTAATCAGATGGTTTAGATGATATTTATATGTTACATTTCAGTATGTTATTGACCCATTGTTAGTATGTTATATATTTTGTGTATATGTGATTTAGGGTTATTTTATGATACTTATGTATATGTTAGGATTTCATTTCGATTATGGTTTTCTGACAATACTGACCTTAGATTTATATGCACATGGATCATTGTATGTTTTCATTACTGTTTGATGTGCTTGGTATGGTATGGGACAGAGTCGTAGTTACTTGCTTCGGCGAGATCCACACGATAACCTAGTCTCAACCATTGTTTTCCATATGATATATGAATGTATGTTCATCTTTGTGATGACAGGTTTGCAGGTACCAGGCTATGTCTTCCCTGAATTGACAGGAGTGAGCATGCCCTATTGCATTAATCTCAATGGTAAGAGAGGGGAGATAGTTTTCAAGTCCAAATCCTATCCTAAACCAAATTTTCCTAGTTAGTGGACAAGTATTTGTTTTGACTACCTTGACCGAATTCATATAGTTTATAGGAATTCATGTATCCCTTTCCTTGATCATGTTTTATTTTGCTTGTTTTCAGTTTCAAGTGCTTGATGTGATTATGTGAGTGTTATATCATGTTATTTATTTAATTAAATATTGTTGCAATTAATTATTAAATATAGGGTATTTAATTAATTGAAGATTAAATTAAATACCTATGTTTAATTGAAAGTTTAATTAAAGTGCAATTATTGAACATTACTATTTAATTGAAAATTAGAGTAAATAATCTTTTATGCTTAATTAAATAATTAAATATTTAGTTGAATGGATAATTGTGATGTAAATATTTAAGTTTTTGATTACAGTAAAAATAGGTTTTGAAGGGACCCCGAAAAAATTTAACAAAGCTGAGAAAAGAAAGGCATTAGAGCCCAGAGAACAACAGGCTGCCCCAAGGAAGGAAGCAGACTACAAGGGGACAGATCCTAGATTTAGAAATAAGCATAAGCAAAACAAAAAAACAAAATATACGCTGGAAGGAAAACAGAGAGAAAAACCACCAGCACTGAAATTAGAACAGAGTTTTCAGGAAACTCTTAGAATCCTCCAGCTGAGTCTTCATAGTCATCACATTCTCTCTCAGCTTCTGGAATTCTGGATCCTCAACCTTCTGCTTCTTGGATCTTGTGCGAGTACCTGGTCCCATCTGCTGGGAAATATCAGAATGTTCAGTGATGTCTTTGTTTCCTTCCAGCCAGTTGCTCAGAGACATCAGATTCTCCAAAGTAGCCCTCATACCAGTATTCACCAGCGTAAGAAAATTTTTTAGCATTTCCTCATTCCCGCTAATTTTCTTCTGGATAGGTATCATGGCTAACTCAATAGCTTTTTTGATTTTTTCATCAATTTCAGAGCCATGATCATGAACAAGAACATTGACATTATGAGGAAAATCATTTCTGAGAATAGTCATAGTTTCTTCAATCAAATAACTCTTATTTTCCAGCTTGATGCATCTATTCTTAAGTTCAACCAGGTCACTTTGCACCCATTTATCCAAATTGTAGCTATAGATAGATTTATTTTTTGCAATCTCCAGGGGAGACATAATAATGGTCCTTCTGACCTCAGAATCCATCCTTCGAATATCTCTTTGAAGAGACTAAGGTTGTCTACCTTGAAGTTTTCTGTCACTTTCTTCTTCCATATTCTCCTTCTCATAGCTAGGAGAGTCATGGGACTCCAAGTTTTCCTCTTCCAGAACCTTAAAACTATTGTCCCCCGAATTATTAGCATTACTATCCATAATATTAATTTTAGCTTCTTTATTCTTCTCAGCCTCTAACTCTTTATACTCTTTTCCTTCTATATTAACATTCTCCAAAACATAATTAAGTTTTTCCCCTGTTTTAAGAATGTCATGACTTTCCTCAGGGTTTTCCTTGACATTTGTAATTTCAGGATCCTCCGAATCCTTCACCACAGGGGTCTGGGTAGTGGGGTAAATCTCGGCAATAGGATCCATCTGGTGATTCTAGGCATCTTCACATTCTGTTTCCTGAGGGATATGCTTCTCACCATCAGGCTCCTGGAGGGAAGGACTAGCAGGGAAGTCCAGAACATTCTTTTCTGATCCAGAGGCACCACTAAGATGCTTATCATTCTTCATCTCAACCAGAGACTTAGAAGGAGATGGCTCAGAGGGTAGAGAGGCTTTCTTAGATTTAGAAGACTTAGTCAGAGACCCCACAGACTTCCTCGTTCTTATCTGGGTAGGGATAGGGTCAGGAATATGATCTCTGGCATAATCAACTATAAGGAGGATAAGACCGACATGGAGAATAGGGGAATTCTTCATTCTGTAGTCAGAAATGCTCTGGTTAAGCGACCATAGGAGAAAGAAGGGGAAGGAAATACGTATCTCATGTCTAAAATGATTAACTAGGGCAAAGTGATAATTATAGACCCTAGATAATCTACCCTCAAGAGTAAAGTATTCCATTATAACTTTAATAATAGAACTCCAAATTTTATCAATATTCTCCATTTCGACATAGTCTTTCTTACCTTTCACCAAAAGAGCCCTCTCCTCATCAGTGACAGGAAATTTCTTGTAAGCTCTGGTTCCTGCTTTCACCTCTTTAGAGTAATTCAGACCATCCAGCGGGAGACCAGTGATGTCAAACAAGACCTCGAGGCTGAGTCTAAATGATTTTCCCACAATATTAACTGTGCCCTTATCCCATCCCTCTGCGAAGGCTTTAGAAACTTCAGAATCAAAACCATGAAGTCTCTTAAGAAAATGGTGAACCTGACCTTTCTTCAAAATTCTCCACACTTCCTTTTCCTTCTTCCACTTGCATTCTGTAGGCTCTTCCCTTCTTAGATCACCACCCATGACTACAATCTTCACTTGCTCTTTTTTCTCAGGCTGGGAAATGTTATTGTTTTGATTAATCTCAATCTGGTTAGAGCTTTTAATCTTAGTCGCATTCCTCTTCACATGCTCAAACTAGCCACAGATAGAAATAATAATAGTTGCGTGCATTAAGTTTGTGCTTTCATGATTAGGGTTTAAAACCAAATATTGGATATGTACTTCACCTTGTTTTGGCCGTCATTCCAACTCCTCCCAATCTGAGATGAATTAATTAGTATCATTAACAACCCTTTTAATGATACCTTCTTTATGCCTGATTTTATCATAATTGATAATTGATTTGACTACTTCATTACTCATAGGTATGCCTTTCCATTTTTGAATTCCGTCACTTTTGGCTCCAATATTGGCAAGAAAATCAGCTACCTAATTAGTCTCCCGATAATTGTGAGATATATGGAACACTTCAAAGGATTTAACTATAGATTTAATTTTGAGGATAATATGCTCTATAGTCCAAGAACGTGGATTGATATCTTTAATATTGTTAATTATATTTAAAGAGTCACCTTCGAGCCATACTCTTTTGAATCCCATTTCTTCCACCAGCAGGATAGTGTTAAGGGCCACCAAGGCCTCTGCTCTATGATTAGATTGAAAACCCAAGGGGATTGATATAGCACCAAGAAATTTACCAGAGCTATCTCTGATGATGCCCCCTCCCCCAGAGATACCCGGGTTGCCTTTAGAGGCACCATCAAAATTGTCTTTAACCCAGCCAATTGGAGGAGCAGTCCAGACAGATAATTCTCTTTGGGAGCAATCTTGATTTTTGAGGAGAGGAAAATTCCAAGTTGACCATTTGACCTCTGGGATGAGAGAACTATACTTGCTATTGCTATTGTTTATAGCAGAGCTGAAATTTTCCTTTAAAGATCTAGACATTATGTTGAAGATAATTTTAGGTTTAGAGCTTTTCTCTCTGAAGATTCTGTTATTTCTTTCCTTCCAGATACTCCAGCAAAGATGAGGCGGGATAAGATTCCAAAATTGTCTAGCCATATCATTATCAAAAGGGCATCTCCATTGAGTAACAAAGTCCTGCCAGGAGTTAGGAAAGAACCAAGCCAGATTCCAATTTTGAAAAACCAAAGACCAAACTTTCCTGGTAAAACTACAATGGATCATGAGGTGATCACAGGATTCAGCTTGATCAAAGCAAAGACTACATCTATTAACATGAGAGAAGCCTCTTTTAACCAAATTATCAATAGTAAGGGGCTTATTCTGGATAAGAATCCAAAATAAAAAGTTAATCTTTGGAGTAAGGAGTTTATACCAGATAGTAGCACATTGGGGCTTAATTTCCTTGGAGAACACGAAGGAGCAGGCAGAGGCCACCATGAATTCACCATGATTAGAAAGGTTCCACACAATCTTATCTGGAAGATTACCTTCACTGATCCAGGACTGCAAGTCTATCATAAGGGGTAATAAACTTCTATCAATGATGGAGAGATCCTTCCAGGAATTGTTATTCCTATAGTCAGAGAATTTATATCCAAAGGTATTTTTAGCTTGGGTAATAAAGTCCTTCCACTCTTGTGTTTTTGACAGGGGATATTCATAAATCCAGGGATCATCCCAGAATTCAATGGTGGACCCATCTCCCAATTTTCATCTTATTCCTTTTCTCAAGAGATCAATGGAAGAGCATAAACTATTCCAGATGTAAGAACCATTGACTCTATCTTCATTGTTTAGGAGGTCCTTCAAGCTATTAGAGTTGGTGAGGTATTTGTTTTTGATTATACTATTCCATTGTTTAGAATCACCAAATATTCTCCAAACCTGCTTAGCCAGAAGAGCCTTATTAATAATCTTAATAGCTCTAATCCCCAGTCCCCCTTTATTTTTAGGCTTACAAACTTTTTCCCAGGTGATCAGACTGAGCCTTTTTTTATCTTCAACTCTAGTCCATAAGAAGCATTTTTGGATAGTTTCAAGCACCATTGCATACTTATGGGGGATCTTAAAAATGCTTAAAGCACACACAGGCAAATTTTGTAATGTCGATTTCAAAAGCTGAAGTTTACCTGAACTGCTAAGGAGAGCACCTTTCCAGCTAGCCAACTTCCTATTGAATCTATCAACAATCTGGTTCCAGAAGATATTTGGAGGTTTTGAACAAAGAGGGAGCCCCAAGTAAGAAGAGGGAAGAGCACCAATGTTGCAACCAAGAATTTTAGACATCTTATATTGTCTCTCTAGAGGAGTATTGATAAAAAAGATGGAGCTCTTATCCCAATTGATGAACTAGCCAGTAGCTGAGGTATAAATAGATAAAGCTTTTTTAAGATTCCTAGCTTCTTTCATAGTAGCTTCACCCATAATAAGAGTATCATCAACAAAATTTTCATGGGAATAGGAGGTTCTGGCTGAGGAGGGGCAGAGACTAGATATTAGGCCAGAATTAACAATTTTAGATATATATCTTCCCAACCCTTCAGCCAATATAGAAAACATAATAGGAGAGATAGGGTCCCCCTGCCTTAGGCCCCTAGAAGGTTTGAAAAAATTGGAAGAGCCACATTCACAATCACAGAGGAAGACACAGTAGAGACCAGCTGATTAACCATTTTGATAACCCCTGCATCAAAACCAAAGCTTCTTAAAACTTTTTGGAGAAGTAGCCAGTCAACCCTATCATAGGCTTTAGATAAATCCAATTTCATGAGAAAGCCCTGTTTCTTGGCAGTTTCAAGGGAGTGTATATTCTCATGAACAACCACAATGGAATCTAGGATTTGTCACCCAG
>MU227195.1:104637-121608 GCA_018584345.1 Thuja plicata | reverse complement strand
CATCACCTTTCATTATCTTTGGTGCATCTTCACTGATTTGGAATCTCGATAGAGGAGTGTCCTCCCTTGTCTCTTTTGTGGAGCCCTCCACTGCTGCATCTTTTACCTTTTCCTGAATCACTGGCACAGACAATATCTGAACATTGCCAGAGGTCTCTTTCCCGCTCATTTCATTATTCAAAAATTCATGTTTACCTCCTTCTCGAGGACGATTGTGATCTGGGTCTTTGTCCCCTTCTGCATCCTTCTCTCATCCCTTGATAATCCTGCTGCCTTCGCCTAGATTCGTCTTCCATCCTCCTCCAGCAGGTTTCGCGCCCAAAGGGGAATTCGAATTCCCTCCAGCTGCTCGCTCTCCTCCTCTCCTCTCCATTTAAGTGCGATATAAATATTTAAGTTATTTAAATTAATATTTTATTAATTACATGTGCAAAATTTGGTTGAAAAAGTATTTTCAAACTCAAAGCTCTCAACTTGATTTTAGGAGTCAAAGTTGAGTTGTGCAAGTAATTAGATATTTTAATTATTAATTATTATTTTCTTTCAATTTTGGGGAGAGTCCTTTTAGAAGTTAACTGAATGTGTTGTCATGAGGGTTTGCTTAATTAGGGGAAGTTGATCCTCATTAGGGGGATTCTTCTCTCATTTGAACATAACAGGTTTTTGGGAGCATTTTTGGAAGCTTTGGTGTGTGCTTGGTTTTAGAGCATAATTTTAGAATTCTCCTTGCTTGGATTTTGGATTGTGCATTCCTCAATGGTTATTGAGGTAGGGTCTTGTCCATGTCAATTCTGGTTTTCGGATCCCTGTCTTCTATGCATCCAAAAAAACTAAGAATCATTTGTTTGGTCATTCCTTGCTTGATTATTTTGTGTGTTTGAAGTTTTCAATTAGAAAATATGTTTTAGATCAATTTGAGGTTATATTCAAGCTTGCATGTCAAATCTGTGCTTGTGGGCATAAGGGGTTTCATTTTATAGCATTAAATGTAAAAGGGTATTAGGGTTTCTAGTTTGAAATTATTGTTGAAATATGTGTTTATGGAAACCTAAATCCTGGATTTTCAAAGGAAAATATATATTAATATAGTACAGAAGTGTTGTCAAAATTTTGCAAGAAAATACTCTATGGATCTCCTAGAAAATGAAAAATTAAATTGCCCTATAGTTAGGACTATAGTAGAGGGAAAAATAAATACCTCCTTGCAATTGTCTATTGAGAAATTATTGTTAAAAAAAATAAAGCTCTCTGTTTAAAAATACAGAGTTGAAAATAAAAAAATATTACACCAATCAAAATAAGTGAAGAAAAAGACAAAAAAAGAATGTAAGACTTTCAAAAAGAAATTTATGTTTTCAGAAATTTGTATTAAAAATATATATATATAAAAAAGTAATAAAAAGAAATGTTATTGAATAAATTTGTTTGTAAAAGAAAAAAATTTATAAAAAAAAATTTATTAACAGTTTGGGAGTGGGTGGCGGGGGCTACCTCACCCCTCCCTTGTGCATGGCATACGAGCTGGCACGACAGCCGAAGCTGCCGGCACAGCAGTCGGCGCCGATCGACTGTACCGGCTGTGCCTTCCCTTTATGAAGGGGGTCGACGGATGTGAAAGGGGGTGGGGGCCGCAGGGACCCCCCCGTGGGTTTTTTTTTATTTAAATTTTTTATTATTATTATTAATACGTTTGAAATTTGATTTAAGTTTTAAAATTAGTTTTTTTAAAACTAATTTTTAATTCGGGTTTATTAAAATTTAATTTATTTAAAAAAAACTTAGTTTAAATTAAATTTAGTTTGTTTAAAATTAGTTTAATTAAATTTTGTTTTAGCACGAAATTAGTTAATTAAATTTGCTAAGTATGAGTTTAGTTAATTTAGTTTTGATTAATCTATAAATTAGTTTGTTTGAATTTTGAATTAATTTATTTAATTTTAAATTGATTTATGTTTAAATTCAAATTAATTTATTATTAAATTTTAAATTAATTTAGAGTTAATGTTAGATTGGTTAGGGCTAATCTTTAAAATTTATTTTAAATTAGCTGAATTGGTGAAGGGGGATTTGGGATTATTTTTCTAAAGGGGGTTTTATTTTGTCATTGTTATAAATTGACTATTATTAATCAATGAGTTTTAATGGTGTAAACTAGATAATAATAGTCATTATTGGATGAATTTTATTAATGCTATGTTACACCTAAGATTTCATAATATTGTAATTATAGCTAAAATTGGTAATTATTCCATGGATGTGTTTATATGCTGATTTTATAAATAGATCTATAGGATATGTTAGCGTTACCAATATGAAGTATTTAATTATCTTTGGATAGTAATTGTAATGGGTAAATAAATTTGCATGATTAGGGATTATAAATTTGTTTATTCTTACGTTAACATTATATTTAATTTTATGCATTCTGAATATGTTTTAGTTATACTATGATGTGTTTTGGGTGCATGTTTAAATGAATCGAATGTTCTCCTATGTTATCATGCTTTCGGGTATCTGTTGGGTTAGATGACCCTAGGACTTAAACCCAGAGGTTTCAAGATTGCACTTTCTGTATGATTTTATTATGATGTCAGTTTGTGTTTTGTGATGATGTCATGGTCCTGATGTATTTTGTCCAACCTATTTTAGTTATGATGTGCTTTATGGTCTTATGAGGATACCGTGGTTATGGTTTGGTTATTTGAGAACCTATGTGCTCCTGACTGAGCAAGATGCGATTTGTGATTATGTATATTTTCATGTGTTGATATTGAGCCTAGGTAGGTTAACTAAGTGTACAGTGGGGAAGTGGCTTGTAATGGGGGTCCAGGACCCTAAGCGGTTACTAAGTAAACCCATTGGCAAGTTACTTAATAAGTGAAAATATGATACATTAAAGGGGTTTAAAATGAACTAATAAAATGTCTGAGTCTCTACCCATGCCTTGGGTGTTGTCGCACGTTAGGATGGGAGTTGGGATCCTTGTCTTTGAGAAAGGATCACTGAGCCACATAGTGTCACTTGGAGGCCAGGGTCAAGAGGTACTACTAGGGTTACCTTCAAGGTTAGGCTTATGTGATGACACTTCCCTATATACAACTTAGGTTATCCTACGTGTGTCAGTTACATCTGGTGTTGTTTGGTATTCCTTGTTATGGTTTAGATTGCTTCTACGATCTTCCTTTGCATTGGAGTTTGAGGTCATGTGTACCTTGTTTGTATTCTTATTATATACCCCGTGTGATGGGCTTGTTACTATCTCCTCAGCATGGTGGGAGTGGACCTTTGGTTCCACATGGTCGGGTGGTAGTGATTCTTATTACCTTTGAGATTCTGATGGATTCTTCTTCATGCTTGGATGTTCTTTGATGCAGTTCCATCTTCTGATTCCTTTGGAGACTGGTTCAGTTTCATGAGTTGTGTATTTGTACCATATGTGTTTATATTGGTTATCATCCTTTGGAGGACGTGTTGTATTGTTTATTATGTATTATTACATACCCTGCGATTTGTGCAGTGGATGTTGATTTGGTGGTATACCTTATGGTATCAGTTGTATATGTAATATTTATTATGAGAGGTGTGTTATTGGTTTCAGATTATGTAACCTTTATGTCAAATCTTTATTATTTTTATTGTGGATTAGTTTCTTTAAGTAATTCTACGTCAAGGAACTCTCGAGGAATGTTAATCATGTATGAGTTGTATTTCATGTATGTCATGTACTTCATTGTGATGCTTCTACATTTTTAATAATATTTTTGTAAACATTTTAAAAAAAATTATTCCATGAACTTAGTGTCATGTTTAGGTTAAGTTCTCCTGGGTTCCCTGGCAAGGCATTACACTATCAGTCTATCATTTGATCAAGTAATAGGACCTATTCTAGGAAAATGATTCTGGAAGTAAAATTACACATACCCAGAGTGATCCATATTTGAATTAATGCTTCTTATCCTTCTTGATCTTCTCCATGTTCACAAATAATTAACTCCTCAACATCTCACAAAGATCATATTTTGCATCTTCCTTTACCATTCTATATGCACTATGAATAGCTCTAGTAGGTCAACTATTCAACTAACTAGAATTATATACTCTATATCCTATCACCATTGAAGTGAACCTCGCTTGCTTATCCATTATATCCTTGATAGTCATGGCTCGGTGGTCCTATTTGGATCTAGTCAAGCGAGTAACAAAATTTTCATCAATAGTCTATAGATTTGGTGCCTCATTGGTCACACAAAATCCAATAACTCTATTGATTAAATCCTTTGTAATCTTGGGTGGCTTGTCCAACCAAATGAATTGATCATAGACTCTTCTTAGTACATACCTTATCCATTCTAGATGAAAATAATCATGTATCTCAGCTACATAAGTGAAACCTGTGTTCATTAGATACATTTGTTCCTCCTTTAGTCTGTGGTTATTACACAGTTTAAGAAACACATTGTAGATATAATCAACTCCAAGTTATTCTAGCTTTCAGTGGATGAAAGAAAAAATGTCTTCTATCAACAATACACCATATGGTATCAAAGATAGGGCACCCATTGGATCATTCTCATTTTCTTTCATCGGGTGTAACTTGAATGTGGTTCTTGGCTCATTAATGATGTCGACCAAAATTGGAGTATCCATAATAACAACAATTAGTAGAAACAATGATTCATGTAAAGATATTTTCAACACAAGTGATAACCTCAATTTCACAGATTAGTGTTCTTTGACAACTAACAAAATCTCATACTTGAAATCTCTATCCACAAACACAAATTACTCTTGCTATGGAACTTAATAAAACTCTCTTTAGTAAACCTTGATATAATTTAAAGTGATAAATGAGTTTACTTTCTCATCTTTATAACGTTTTAGAATGTATTTGTTTGAACATAACTTTCAAAATATGCTTTCCACCAATCACAAGGGTTAAAACATAACAATCAATATTATATGCATGCACAAATTACTTTATCTTCACTAACCATTATTAACTCACAAATAGACATCTCAAAATGCATATGAATCTTACCGCTCATGAATTTAGGGTATTGGTAAATGATTTGAATATAAGTGCTCTCTCTAAGAAAATAACATGCTTAGTGTTGGCAAGTGGCCTGATGAGTATTTCATATAGGTTGTCATTTATGGAAACACTACTTATTTTCATGGTCGCTTGGTGCATATTTCAGTTTTGGAGATTTAGTTTGGAAAAATGACTAAGTCTAGGAAGCAGTTGACAGGGCACAGTTACAAACTTTTGATTGGTGAGCACAGTATGTGATGGCTTAAGACCCGAAGGCTTAGAGGAGTTTTCTATGTGATGTAATTGACCTTCAATTAAGGTCGCTTGTATTTTGGAGTTGAAAAGAGAGTTACAACTTGTTGAAGTTATGCAAAGACAATGGATTAGTGATACAGGGCAAATGAGTGGTCACGATGTTTAAGGGAGTATTTTGAGGAATCCATAAGTGCTACTTTGGATTTGGATTGGGCCACACCCTAATTTTGTGGATGAATAATCACCAACTATGTATTTTATATTTGATTAAGTGCTAGACACATTTTGTGATGTACTTGTGAGCAGACTGGAAGAATCCTTGATATCAAGTATATAAGTGAAGATGTTTTGAGATGTGAAGATGTGTGTAGAACAAATATATACATTGTGATATCAGAATTAGACAACAAATATTTCAAGATTTAACTGGGACTACTTGAGCATATCAAATGCTTGTATAGTCCATATTCATACATCATTGTAATAGACAGTTTTGTTTTGTAAGTGTAGTGAGCTCCTTGTAAACCCCTAAAAGGGTTTCTATCCTTTAACAGGGATATGTACTAAATGTTATATTTAGCTCCTAATAGGGCTAGGCATCCTAATAGGGACACTATAATTTTTAGTGCATTATTTGTGGGTATCCTCCCCACCGGGGTTTTCCATTGGTTAGGGTTTCCTCATGAACAAATAATGGTGTTATGAATTTTTTACTTTATGTGTATGTTATTCTTATTTCAGTAATTGTATAGTTAAGCTTGAAATTAAAGTGTTGTAATAATTATTCACCCCTCCTCTTAGTATTATTTAATCCTAAAAATTGGTATCATATATTGTGGCCCTTGGAGAGAAAGCCTAATAGCTTGAGGGAGATCAAGATGGATTCAAATAGTTTGGAAGAAAACTTTAAGGTAGCACTTGAAGACCTTGATAAGGCAAAAGATGATAATGTTATATTGAAATTCAAACTAAGAAGAGAAGAGAGTTTCATAAACAAGATTAAGGAATATCTTGTATTGTTCCACTGAGGGGGGTGAATAATTTAGAATCAAAATTAAGCACTTAAAAATTAACTCATTAATTCACTTGGTAACACTGAATATAGTAAAAAACCAATTCTCCAAATAAATCAGTAACTTAAACAACAATACATCTCATATATGTAAATCAATCATTCAAACTTAGCAACATCATATTAAGATAGTTCACTGTAGATTTAACTCATTTGACACCATATTTAATGAGGAAACCCAATTTTTCAAAAACCTCTATAGGAATTGTGACCCACAATAAAAAAAAATGCACCCTTCTGAAGTACGTTCGGTTAAGAACTTATCTTGATAAAGATTACAAAATACATTTTCTAAATGTGACCCTGTAAGGGGATTTACCTTAGATCTGTTAAGATCTTCACCCTATTAGGAGTGGTCTTGTTAGAGGTATTTAAACACTCTTTTGGAATGCCACCTAAGTCTAGGTTTTACAAATAGTACGGTTAAATCCACTCGGTTAAGAGATTTCTTTGTTACAAATACTAATAAGTAACAGTAAAATTTGATCTATAAATATAGAAACTACCTTTTCTTGTGTCATATCCTTTATTCTCAATTGAATATTGGCATCACATACTCCATTGATCTCTTTCTTAGACTATAGATTCTTCAATCTCTCTATCTCAGTTCTACTTGGTAAATGTTGTTCTTCAACTTCTTCTTCTTCTCTGTTCAACTCACATGCAACTGGAACTCTGTTCATATTTATCATTCTTTATATAGACATAATTTTGCCTCTTAATCCCCTTAATTTGATTTTTCATCATTTGTGCTCTGTTGTTTGATCATCTTCTTCATAATTCATAACTCGATAAACCATTTCACGTTTACCATGAAACTTGTACTTTTCTTGGAACTCCCACAATCTGGTTAAACCACTTGATCTTTTCCTTAGATCTTCTCATTCAATTTTCACATTCATAGATCTTATAATAATCTTCATTTAATTCTTATCCTCATCCATCTCATCATTGCTTTTCATTAAATTTGATCTTATCATCATTTATAATCAATATATTATACTCGGTAAAACTTTCTTTGCAACTCCATAACTATTTTCATTCACTGCTTGATTTCTAACTCATCTTCAGTGCTCGGTGCTTAAATTTCACTTGGTTTTCAGTAATTGTGACCAAATCACATAACATTCTATTGACTGACTCTTTCTAGCTTAGTAAAGTAACTCTTTCAGTCATAACTTTAACTCTTTGCCATTTCTGACTTACTCAATCAATTGTACCAATTTGATAACATCAAATATATAGTAGAAAATAACTATATCATAATTTTTTCATCATTGTCTGATCTATATTTGTCACCCATTCAACTTGTCCTCTTAATATATGTTAACATAATAAAAATCAATTAATCAATTGCTTGACACAAATGACAAAACAACAACTGATATAACCATTTCTACAATCATGATACTCACTATCACTTGATCTTCATCATCTCTGTCAGATCTTCATCAGTTGATTAAAAATCTCCCTCTTTGGCATTGATGGAAACCACTATAATATTGTTATATAAATTGATGATGGCAACTCTCCAATACATAACTGTACTCCCTCTGAGTTGATATTTTTGTTTCCACTTTGATCTCTTATTAGAATCTCCCTCTTGGATAAATCTTATGTTTTTGTAGCATATATTCTAAATATCCTTCATGATTAAATAGTAGCAATTCATTCATTCTCAATTCATCAATATCTCTCTTAAGGATAAATATCATCAATTCATTCTCTCCCTCTTTGACAACAATTCCAAAAAGTCATACTCCTAAAAACTTGTTCTAGTAGAGGATTATACTCGACATGTACTCATAAGTCATTAGATACAAAAAAAATTCACAACTCCATGAATCACCTAAAGTGTTTCATACTAACATCAATTCAGAAATAGATATTCTAATAAAATATAGGATTAATGCAGCATGCCTCATGCTCTTTAGTGAACATTGGATAGGGGAAGAACCCCTAATTTACCTCTGAGATACTCAAAATTATCTTTAGGTAGTGTCATTGTAAAGATATCAGCCAATTGTTCCTTTGAATTCACATATTCCAATCTCACATTTTTATCTTGAACGTGTTCTCTTAAGTAGTTATACTTGATAGAAATGTTCTTGGTCTTTGAATGCATAACCTGGTTCTTTGATATATTAATAGCACTTGTATTATCACAAAAATTACTAATCAAATGTGTGATCTCTTCTTGCATACCTTCAAGAAATTGCTTAATCTATAATATATTTACACAATTCATAACAACAACAACATATTCTGCCTTGGCAGTAGACTGTGAAATGCAAATTTTTTTCTTTCTCAGCCATGTGACCAATCTTTCACCTAGAAAGAATGCACCTCCACTAGTAATTTTCTTGTTATCAACATTTCTATCCCAATCTACATCAGTTTAGGCTTGCATATCAAAAGTACCTCCTTTCTTGTACAATAAACCAAATTCTTCTATGTCTTTTGGATATCTCTAAATTCTTTTTACTGTAGACATATGTGTTTCCTTCGGATTAGAAGAAAATCTTGCAACAATCCCAATAGTGTGTGCTATATGAGGTCTTCTATGAACAACATACTACAATTTACCAATCATGGATCAGTAAAGAGTATTATCCACCTCTTGTGTTTTATCCTCTTTAGATAATTTACATCCAGTAACCATAGGTGTTCCAACAGGTTTTGAATCTTCCATAGAAAAAGTTTTAAGGATTTGTTTGATATACTTGGCTTGCATAATATAGATCCCTCCAGTAACTTGATGTATTTATAGACCTATAAAGAACTTAATCTCTTCAATCATTGACATTTCAGACTATTTTCTCATTTCATCATCAAATCCTTTACATAAAGTGTCATTGCCTCCAAAAATAATTCATCAACAAAAATTTGAGCAATCAAAACATTATTATCACTATCACATTTCAAGTAAACATTAATGTTATCACTTGTTCTTTGAAATCCTATTTTGATTAGATAAGAGTGAAATCTCTCATACCATGCTCAAGGTGCTTGTTTCAAACCATATAAAAGCTTTATGTAACTTACATACCTTGTTCTAGTTTTTGTTTTCAATGAATCCTTTAGGTTACTCAATGTATACTTATTCAAGTATCCCATTAAGAAATGCAGACATAACATCCATTTGATATACCTTGAATCCTTTGTAAGAAGCATAAGCTATAATTATTTTAACTCCTTCCAATCTAGCAACAGGTGCAAAATTATCTCCATAGTCAATGCCTTATTCTTTTCCATAACCTTTGAAAACCAATCTAGCTTTAATTCTGATAACTTCTCCATGCTCATTCAATTTGTTTCTGAAAATCCATTTAGTATCAATAACAATTTTGTCTTTGGGTCTGGGTACTAATGCCCATGTCTTGTTGTTCTCAATTTGATCAAAATATTCTTTCATTTCTTTCATCCAATCTTCATTATCTAGTGCTTCTTTAACTTTCTTAGGCTCAAATGTAGATATCAAACATGTATTGTCTCTTGCCTTTCTTTTGTTCATTACTCCAACATCTTTATTTCCAATAATATTTCTTGGGGAATGGTGCCTCCTCACATACTTTTTCAAAATAGGCTTGGTAGCTCTCAGTTTTTCAATATCAACATTCAGTTGTTGAACTCCTTGTTCATCTTCCTCCTTGATAGGTTCTCTCGGTAAGGTATCAGAAACATCAGATTGAACATATACAAACTTTTGATAATCCTCAGGCTCCTTCTTGCTATCTTCATCATTCCTTTCTGCAAATTCATCTATTCTTACATTTTCACTTTCCACCGTATTGTTAGTAACTTTGTTCAAACATTTTTAAGCTTTAATCCTTGTAGGATATCCTAAGAATATTCCTTCTTCTCCTTTTCCTTCTCTATAATATTTTAGAATATAGCATTTTCTTCCAAAAACTTTAAAGTAACTGACATTAGGTTTGTGTTCATACCAGATTTAATAAGTTGTCTTATTGGTGTCTTTCATCATTTGTACTCGGTTCAATGTATAAACAATAGTACTCACAGCTTCTCTCCAAAAGTTGTGAAATTCCTTTTTCAATCATCAATATCCTAGCACAATTAGCAATAGATTTGTTTCTTCTCTCAGCAATCCCATTCTATTATAGTGTCCTTACTGTAGACAACTATCTCTTAATTCTATTCTCATTACAAAACAATGTAAACTCATTAGAAGTAAACTCACCTCCTCTGCTGGATCTCAGACATTTGAATTTTCTTCCAGTTTCTTTTTCAACTCAGTCCTTACACCACTTAAACATTTGAAATGCATAAGATTTTTCTTTTAAAAAAATTATAGACATCATTCTAGAATAATCATCCACAAATAAAAGAAAATATATGTCTCCATAATAACTTTGAGTCCTCATGGGTCCACATAAATCAGTATGCACTAAATCCAAAACTCCTTGTGTAACATAATTATTTCTTAAAAAACTAGATTTAGTCATGTTACCCATCTGACATTCTCTGCACAGAGCATTCTCAAGTTTTTCTAATCTCGGTAGTCCTCTCACTCTATTCCTCTTACTCACTTTGATTAAGTTGTCAAAATTAACATGAAAAAGCCTTTTATGCCATAACCAAACATCTTCAACTTTAGCAAATAGGAAGCTCTTCATAGAATTATAAGGATAAAATAAATTACCTTTAGATTGTTCTCTAGTACCAATCACACTATCCTTCTTATCAAATACTTCCACCTTTCCATATTGAAATTTCATTCGGTGACCTATATTGTTTAGTTGTGCAACACCCAACATATTATACTTTAATCCTTCAACCCAATAAAAATCATCACATCATGTTTTATTTAGTAGAATTATAGAACCTTTTCCTTTCAGAGGATATGGAGCATCATTACCAAATCTGACAAATCCTCCATCATGATTTACCAAGGAAATAGACTTAAGTGTTTCATTGGTCCTGTGATGTGAACAACCACTATCTGTAATCCATTATCATTCTTACTTCCTTGTGATATTAAGGCTCTTGGTTCTTCTTCATCAAAATCATCTTTAATAGAAACATAAACAACTTATTTTCCATCATCACTATCAAAATGATCATCATCACTTAGTCCTTTATTAGCAATATGAAAATATTTCTTACCTTTGCTTCTGTGGTCGCTGAATCTTTTGAATCTGTTTTCTCTTTTGTCCTTATCTTTGTTATCTTTCTTTTCCTCCTTATCTTTCTCAGGACATTTATATGCAAAGTGACCAATTTTATCATAATTAAAACATTTCAATGGTAACTTACCTTGGCATTTGCCTTTGCCTCTTTGTAGCCTTCTAGCCAACAAATCTTCAAATTCTCTTTCATTCTCATCACATTCAGTAAATAAATCTTCAAGACCTTCAGTGCAACTATACAATTTCTCACTAGCACTGCTCAAATGTCCATCTCTAGTTGCAGCTTCCCTAGCTTTTCCAATCTTTAAAGTAGACTTAAATGTAGATTCAATATTAGATGTAATAGGAAAACTATTTTTGAAATAATTTAACTCAAATGCAATTAACATACCAATAGTAGCATCCATTGAAACATTCATCTAGGGAATAGATCTTAGCTCTTGTTTAGAAGATACACGAATAGCATAACTCAGTAGCAGGGTTCTCAACATATTTATTGTAACATCATCCTTTATTATGATCCCACCATCTCCTCTGATAGAATTAATAGTCTCCTTAAGTCTTGTATTGTAATGTATTATTTTCTCTCCTTATTTCATCCTCATAGAGTCAAATTTTCCTCTCAAACTTTATACTTTAGCCTTCTAAACATGTTGATCTCCACCATAGGTCAAAATAAGTTTATCCCTCTTATACATCTTTATATCTTAACTCAAGTTCCGT
The DNA here is from genome assembly GCA_018584345.1 of Thuja plicata. Classification (NCBI taxonomy): domain Eukaryota; kingdom Viridiplantae; phylum Streptophyta; class Pinopsida; order Cupressales; family Cupressaceae; genus Thuja; species Thuja plicata. The sequence continues at coordinate 109,376 of MU227195.1, read as the reverse complement.
TAAACTTATCATTTTAGAGTAACTATTTCTGATACCAATTGTTGGTCCACTAAGACGGGGGTGAATCAGTCAGAATCAATCTTAAACACTTAAAAATGAACTTGCTCATTTACTTGGTAACACTGAATACAGTAAACAACCAATTCTACAAATAACTCAATAAGTTAAATAGAAATACATCTCATAGATGTAAATCTTAGCTTCTATTTCTTCTCAGATGTAATCTTAAACATGAAATCTCAAACATGAAAATTTAGCGGGTTAGCACATATAAATCATGAAATAAGAAAGAACCAACAAGAAATCTTCATAACATCAGATTGAGCTAAAAACAAGTTAGTGCACCCTATATTAATTGTTTGAATTTCTCATTTATATTGTATGTGAGTGTGCTCTCTCAAACACAAATGAAATGGATTCCCAATGCAATGTAAATGTGAATGAAAGATTGGATGAAAAGAAGAAATTCAAGAACTAGTATGAAGAACTAGTCTCAAATTCTTCTCAAATGGTGATCTAAACTATGAAAAGGATGTGAAAAATGCAAGATAAAAACTATGATTCATTGAAAATTAGCCTAGCATGTAACTTCTAAGTGATTTAAGCATAAAGAGCATGAAAACTAGCAATGAACTTATTAAACTAAAATAGCATAATAACAATGCAAGAATGAGAGATGATAATACAAGAGGAGAAGGCCTCTATTTAAAGATTTCTGGGAGAGAAGAGAAGGGCTTGAATGAGGTGGCACCTATGTGGAATCCACATAAGGGAGACATGGGCTTGGAAGGGATGTCCATTCAAGAGTCAAACATAGCATTAAATGTTTGAGTGGCTCAAGGTTTTCAAGTGGGGAACAAATATGTAAAAATATTTAAGAGGGATGGGTGACCATTTTGGAGATAATTTTCACACGTGTGATCATTCTATTAACATTAAAAGGTTTAGGAATCACCTTTTTAAGTAGGATTAGAGGATAATTAGGTGGGGCAGTATGCTTAGGAAGTGAGATGATGGGTGTAGAGTAGGAATAGGGTAGGCTTAGGGTAGACTTCTACATTGAATTAATAGGTCTCTAGGTTGGGTTTATATTATAAATCAAATTAGATTTGAATAAATCATAGTTTAGAAGAAATAGGGATATGGAGGATTTTTTTAATAAATATGACTTTATTAAAAGGGGATTTTGTGAGGCAAATGTATTTAAATAAAATACATTAGGATAGTATTTAGATTATTGATAAATACCAACGATGAAACTATTTAATTGATTAAATTAAATAGTTAGATAAATAAAAGGGAATTTAATATTAATAATAATATTAATATTTTTGGATGTCTACATTTTGCCCCTCTTTGACGTGGCGTTGTAAGTAACGTTGCATCAAAGACAAGAAAATAAGTTGCCCCAGAGGAAGAGGGTTTCTAGGAGTTGTGTCGAAGCGACGATGATATAGGGTTGTGCCCCCTCGAGAAAAGAACACAACAAGGACAACGTTGTTGGATTTTCTTGATAAAAGATGCAACAAGGAGGAGGAAGGGAGAGGAGTGAATAAAGAGAAGCCTTCAAAAATGTAAACATGATTGCAACTAAGAATGAAAAATGTGATGATGAAAGTAAATGCAAGTAACAAGCCTTGGGGATCCATTTGTGTGTTAAATATGGAGAGCACGTTCGGTTTTGATATTGCAAAAGGAGGTATGCATCAGGTGTTAGAAAACATAGATGACAAAATTCCTTTACATGAACTAGATGCTCAAAAAAAGCACACTAAAAAAGGCATATGCATCAGTAGCCACTAGTCACAATGCACCAAGATATAGTAGATCAAGGTAGTGGTGAGTAGGTTTCAAATGACACAAAAAAATAAAATAAATAAAGAAGGCCTCATGACCAAGCAGTCATTCAGTCTGAAGTTCTTGCCATGAACATGACTATGAACAAGATTTAATAAGATGATACTAGAAGGATGCATCTAGATGGGAAAGGAATAGATTTGATTGGATTGAAATAAATTTGCTGGCAAAAGCTGGGAACGGGATGAGGAGCAAGGAGATTTGGTCGCAAAATTGATTTGGTGAAAAACATGATTGCAGTCGCAGGAGTCAAAACATCACTAAAATCAAAAAAATTGATAACATTAATTTTTCCATTAGTATACTTAGTGAAAAACATTGACAGAGATCACCGACAGACTATAGAGATCACCGGCGGACTACAAGCATTACCGGCAGACTACAGGTATTACCGGCGAACAATGAGCATACCCGACAGAACACAAAGGTCACAAGAAAAATGCTAAGTATGGAATTGACAAGCATCACCGGCGACCACAAGCATTACCGGCGACATGGTTTTGAGAACAAAACTGACAAAATAGAAACAGCATACCCGACGACCAGTTCAAGAAAGGAACACCAACGACCAAGAAAACCGACCGTCAGAACCAATAGTCAGTTTAAGAACCCGCAAAAAGTGGATCTGAGTTTTACACGATGGATAAAGCAATGTAATTCCATTTATAGAGTTTTAATTTGTTTTAAATAATAACTTGAGGGTCAAGCAAGCTTTATGTAAATGTTTTAAAGCATCCTAATGAATCTAAAACATATCTAACTAAAGATCAAGGTCAAGTTGTAAACCTTGGATCTAGAGTTAACTTGCAAAGCGTGAATCAAGAATTAAGCCAATAACTAGTATAAATAGATGTTCAACTCAATTGTGAGAAAATTAATTCATTATTGTTGATAGCCACGAAGAGCATCTAAGGAGAAGAAGGAAGAATTCATGCAAAGTTTAGAAATAGATCACATCAGTTGTCAAGAACACACAGAGGCTACCGACGAGCAGATAAAGGTATTATTCAATCATGAAAGGATGATTACTTATATGTATGAAGCTTAATAGGATATGTTATCAGCAATTAAAGATTGCATACATCATCAGATCAAAGACTTATGTAGTTGCATTATAATAAGTGCATCACATCTAAAATCCTTTTGTAGAATGTGGACTTAACAGTTCTTTACAAATCTCTTAACAGAGTGCACACTTAATAGTGTTGCTAAAGATTTAAATGAAGTAGATCTTAATAGGTCTCCACTATAATACTCCTAATAGGGTAGGTCATCAGAAGTGACCAATTGTAAGCCTTAACTGGCCCCTTCTTATCTATAGATAGTGAAGTCTTATGGGTAACAATCCCCACCGCAGTTTTTACTTCCTAACAGGAGTTTTCTATGATATCATATCTTGTGTTATGTGTTATCTATTTTCATGAATGTTTCTGTTATGGTTACATACTAAAAGAACTTATGATATGATTGCATATACATCAAGAAAGATGAACAGTTAGATAAGATAATTTACAAACTAATGATTAAGGGTTAATGGGCTAACCAAGAAAAGTTTTAGAGGTACTGATTCACCCCTCCCCTCTTAGTACATCTTTTCAATATAATTCCAACAATTGGTATCAGAGCTAAGTCTCTCTCTTCAAAATCTTAAAGACTTGAGAGAAAACATCGGAGCAATGGACAAGTTCAGACTCGACATGACTATTGAGAATGAGTAGTTACAGATGTAAATAAACTATGATCAGTACAAGGAGGCGAGAATAAAACTGAGAAAATTTCTTGATGAAAGAAAGATTATGGCAACCAGACTGAATGAGAAAGACTACAAATAATTGGAAATAATAGATTAGTTTGAAACAATGAAATCATCAATGAGAAAAAATTTAGACACATCAGATGAAGAAATTAAAAGTCTACAAGAGATCAATCTACGTCTAACAGATCAAATCAAGATGCTGTAAATTGGTCAAGAGACTCAAATGGTGAAAATGATTGATGTCATGAATGATGCAAGAAAAGCTGAAAATGATAGAACACTAGCCATTGATGATAGGAGGAAAATAACAGAGAAGCTACAAGAGAAAGACTCAGAGATTCAAAGACTCACTGAGCATCATCATGAGGTTACAAAACAGATAATTCTTATGAGTCAAGAAGCAAACAGATTAAATACATAACTCATTGAAAGAATACAGATCATAGGTGAGCTAAGAGAAGAGAACAAGAAATTGAAGCATGAAATTAAAGTCCAGAATCAACACAATGAATTGATCAAAAAGGCTGAGGACAACAACAAAAGGATGGATGATTTTCTTGATGGATAAAGAAGAGTCAACAACTACACAGGATTAGGGTACAACAAGAATGGTGAATCTTCTAATCAACCAGATCAGAGGAATGCTTTCACAACCCCAAGATCCAAGAAGCTATCATGCAATCATTGTGGAAAACCAGGCCACACCTCAAACATCTGTAGAAGTAAAATGAAAGGTATTTCTCAAGCACAATCTACTTTTACTGGTAATTGTTATAAATGTCAAAAGAAAGGACATAAGGCACATGAGTGCAGATCCAAAGTGAAAAATCCAAAGAGAAAAACCTATATGGACAAGTATTGTCCTACATGCAAGATGAAAGGGCATACACATAAGGAATGCTGGAAAAAGAACAACAAGGCATGGACACCAAAGGAAAATTATAAAAGCTACAAACCAACAAGAGTAGGTAACTCATATGTTTGGGACTATAACACATAGGTAAACTGTACAGCATGTGGAAGGTATGGTCATATTGCTGCCAACTGTATGAGAAAATGGACCAGAAGGTCAAGAGGTTGGACCAATCTAGGTATGGCATGTTTACATTGTCATAAGGTTGGACAT